>JAMYHX010000216.1:0-65785 GCA_025529335.1 Rhizopus sp. PT2906 | reverse complement strand
TACATATTCTAGTTTATCTTGGATTTATTCACAGTAAAGAAACTTAGGTATATTACTGCCTTAAGTCATTTTATTTAGATGCCCCCCAAAAGAAGATCGACTGAAGCACTTCTTTTGTTAAAAATATGCAACATTCGCTATATAAAATGAAGTGTTTATTTACAAGTGTCTGTCAAAGAACTGGAATTAGACGCTTTATAATTGGAGGTTTTGTTTATATGCTGTATAAGGGTGTCTAAAGAGCATGGCTTGATAATTGAGTATTGCCTTTATTGCCTTGTTTATGTGGAATGTACGGTAAGCGGGATCAATCAAGAAGGGTTAACCAAGTAAAAAGACCAAAAAGTAAACGTATTGGCAGTTGACACAGAAAAACTCCTAAGACTAGATCAGATATCATTCCTTGTATATAAGGGTGTTAAAGCTATATTATTTAAGTAAAATACTAATAGCTTAAACACTTTTTTTAAGCAGTTAATGGGTTCATCTTCACACTACAGCCAGCAAGGATATATGCCACCTATGAACAGACCTCCCTATACTTATGCATAGCGAACCTTTTTTTTATCGTCCTCATAAGCAATTGAATACCTAATGAAGGTCAAGCCATAGTTATGACATTGCGTCAATAACCATCAAAATAGCTGTATTTGCCACCTCTGTTGGTATTCAACAACAGCAGATCAAGCCAGCCTTATGAAAGGGAAGTGTGAAAAATGATATAGCAGTCGGGATTTTAAACTAAAATCTGGGAAAAACAAGGTTTGAACAGGCTGCACAATAGGTGGCTTATAATGTCAATCCGTTCCCCTACACACACACTCAGCACCCTTTCAAAAAGAAGCACTCCCCTTCCCTTTTTTTCCTCGAAAAGAGTAGTAGAATAAAATGAGACAAAATTTTATTGGAATGGTTGTTAGCAATGCTATGCAAAAGACAATCAAAGTTAAAGTAACCACACAAAAGCTTCATCCTATTGTTCGAAAGGTAAACTTATTGAATCGTTCATTAGAATCAAAAGCTAAACATCAGTTCTTTAGACAATTAAATCACATAAAAATTATCTTGCACACGATGAAAAAGAAGTTTGTCAGTTAGGAGATATAGTGCGCATTGAAGCTTGTAGACCACTCAGTAAACGCAAGCATTTTTCAGTAGCTGAAATCATTAGAAGCACCAAGGGCTTCAATCAGTCTGCATAAATACCTGCCGATTTGTATACAGTCGAGAAATACATATAGACAATACTAATAAAATGAATTAAAAAAAGTGTAAATAATACAATGTTGCAGTAAATCACATTTATATGGCTTGAGAGAAGTATGAGTTACGAAAAATGCTCGAAAGGCATCTGGAGAAAAAAGTGCAAAGTTTCAGGGGAATATGTGCGTTTTAGAACGATTTGTAGTAGATTGCGCTGGGCCAAAAGATTGTAGCTGTACATGAATCAAAAGTTGTACATATCGTATTTTTGTAGGGGCCGGCAGGCCAACAGTTTATTAAACAGTAAGCTGTGGGCGTTTATATGCAAGAGCAGCAAAAGAGAATATGCTTATTAAGACACAAGTACTGGTAAGAAGGATGCATCATCTTATATCAGTATCCAGTGAGCATATCAGGTAGTCAAAGAAGCACAAATAATAATAGTTGGCAGATATTTGTTCGGCATCGTTAGCTGGTAAATTACCTGCATCAGGACTATACAGCAAAAATTACTGTTGTCATGTTTTCAGTCAAAGTGCGTAAGATCATACATAGAGTTTTAATTAGTGTATGCTTTTACAATAAAAGTATCAGGTTGCTTTACTTTAACTTTAGAGCATGTGTACATATGACATTATCGACATTACCGAAAATAATTCAGTTTGAGCGTTACTTTAAACGTCCAGCCAGATATTCTAGAGCCGTAAATAGCACACTGCACAGATATTATGAGTATATACGGATACTTCTTGTATAGGCTTGTCAGATACAACCAGCATGAATATTTGCATGTAAAACATGTAAATAAAATGACTTAAGGCAGTAATATACCTAAGTTTCTTTACTGTGAATAAATCCAAGATAAACTAGAATATGTAACCATATAATCAAGTGAGAAAGCTTTTAGAGGAGCTTAATTAATGTCACTTATCATGCCAAGACAGGATAGATGGCATATCATAACTCTACACCAAGTTGTGTTAACTCTAATTTCCCAAACTCAGCACATCTTGTCCGATTGCATTTGAGGGAATAAGTAGACGTACAGCATACTGCAAAAGAGATACATACAAAGCTCAATATAAGTTATCCATAGATATAGACCAAGTTACAAAAGATCTCTTAATTATCTGTTATATCGTTTTCTTTCTTTTTTTTTTTCACTTGCTCCACAAATACAGGACACCCGTTATTCGTAAAGTATATTTATAGTAAAGTAATACTGAATCTCCTATTTCGTTCATGTCATAGTTACGGATCTGATATTTGGTCTTGGCAGCTTTCATTGACAGATGCGTTTAATTAAAACGAGGCTAATGTGCCAAGAGGTTCCAGCATTTAGGATTGATCGTGTTACACGTAAATAAAAATAGACATTCCTTCACGCATATAAAAGAATAGAATCGTAGACACTGACAGCTTTCCTCATCAACACTTATTCTGCAAATATTTTTATCATGAAGCTCTTTGTTATCTCTTCCGCTGCTCTCTCTGTCCTTGGTCTTGTTCAAGCCTTGGATCAATCTCACTGTCGAAAGACTTATGAAGGTATGTAATATCTGTATACTATCTTATATATGAACTCTAAGCACCATTCTTATAGTGGTTAACGGAGATAGTTGCCAATCAATCGCTAGTAAGCATAGTATTACCAAGGATCATCTGTCTGAGTGGACCAAGAAGATCAATATGAACTTTGACTGTGACAAGATCAAACCAGGCGAAGTAATTTGCTTGGATGTAAGTTGTCTTATATTTACAATTAAACATATAACGCTGACAATTTTGCTTTGATTTAGTATGAGAGCCCTATTGAAAAGAGATCTCCCAAGAAGGCCCATGTCAAGAAGCCTGCTCATCCTAAGAAGCATACTACTACTAAGAAGCCTGTTCACCGAAAGAAGCACGCTAAATCTAAGAAAGTTGCTCATGATAAGGACAAGCGTGAAGTAAAGGAGCCTGTTGACCATAAGAAAAAGCCTTCTCACTCCAAGAAGCACGCTGCAAAGCCTGTTCATCCCAAGAAGCACACTACTAAGCCTGCTCATCCCAAGAAGCTCGCTCGTAATTAATGTCACCGGATTTAGATGAAGTAAGAATATTTATATCCATACTTCGCAAACCTTTATTGTTTGAATCAATAAACTAAACGAGTGATTTTTGTGATTTTTAAATACTTTTCTATTTGGTAAAGCATACTTTGATCGTATATTTGAGTGAAAAAGGAGATGTGCTAGGTACATTCATATAATGCATATAGACAAAGCTGTGCTCTATGTGTAATCTATGCATTTATTCACTCCAAAATTATACAAATCTCATTTTATACAAGTCATATGTCCCTTTGCTTGAATAAAATCTAAAGAAAAATATTTATTATCTCAAGAAAAATATATACGCAAGGTAAGGAATTGTAATACATCTAGGGATTTTTAGCGTAGAGAATTCAATATATACATATTGAGTAAATTTACTACTAAATATATTCTCAATCATATTCAAGAAGACCTGATAAAGTTAGAAGAGCCTAATCTTAGCAACAATGACCATTAAATTAAATTACACTGAATTGCTTGTCTGAATGTATAGTCAGAAATAAACCATCTTGCTTTCCTTCTTAAAAAAACCATATAATTATAACAAGTATGGATTACATGGTATTAAATTCATAAAAATCTGTTCAAAGTCCTAAATATAAGATTTGAGATGTGCACAGTGTTGTCTCTGTGATCTGTTTCTTTTTATCCTTTTTTTTTTTCACCAACAAAATAATATGTTCATACGTGATAATTATGTTATTAAGACCCTTCTTTTTTATTCATTAATACCATATATTTCTAAAATAGCTTATTTAAATAAAGAAATACTGTTACATTCATAATTTTATTTTGTTTGGAAATAAGAAACTCTAAGCACGCTAAAAGGTTATAGTTTAGCTTTTTTAAGAAATACCCTTTGTTTTAATGGAATTTTATTGATATTTATGAGCTTTCCATGATAATGTAAGCAAATGGTTGCTCATTTCAAATTACTCAGGAAGAAAGCATCATGAGGATCGCACTCCTCAAAATTCATGCAAATAAAGAATTGAAGCTCAACCCAGATCATAACCACTACGCAACAAAAAAGTATAAAAAGGCCAATTTTTCTTCAGACGAGTCTTTTAGCTTGATAGCCTCCACCAGGTCGAAGGGATTGATTACTATCTTTTTGGAAGAAGATTTGCTCAGTTGTCTAAAAAGCTGAGTAGCTTATTTCCTCCGCTGGTAGATGAAGCAGTGATTTGATAAATTTTTTCTTCTCTTCCACAAAAACCAAGCATTAATTACTACACAAGTCTTGAACTTACAAATTTTACAAGCTTTTTCTGTCCTTGTTATTGTCATCGAAGCCATAGTAAGCCATAAGCTTAGAAGCATACTGTAGCCGTTTATATTTTGCTCTCACAGCAATATGTATTCCATGTATTTGACTACAGGTCTCTTTTAAGTGTTCTTAATGTCTCAATTATGTACACAAAAGATTAGATATTGAATGAAATCCGTATGTGAACCAAACTGAAAAAACCCTGTTACTGTAGCATATAAACGGACGCTTAATGTACACGACGAACTATCACTGGGCCAAAGCCGACGATCAACACATTATAATGGAAAATATGTCAACATATTGTTAATTTTGAGAGAGAGAGAACTTAAAATATGGCAAAATGACAAGAAATGAGCCTGCAAAAGATCTCAGGACGTTTGGATATTTTGTTTTGAGGGATAAATTCTTGTCATACTGTGGGACACGATGCAAAAGAAATAGAACCAATGCATGACAAATGTGTGTTAGATATAACAATGTAATATATAGCTGTTGCTGATTCTTACAGTTAATTATTCAATTAGATGAAAAGGTGTGTCAAAAGGTCTAATGCTCCGTGCACGTGGATCCGCTGACGTCAATAATTAAAACTTAAAGTGACCATATTGATTAATGCCCATCTGCTACAGTTTCCATTTGATTTCCAGCGTCTGGGTAAACTATAGGAATCTTGACGCAGTGTTGATTAAATGAATGATGAAACAATATTCGATTGGGACAAGCAGAGACTCGGGGAAATATAAGGTTTATGCCTCATTCACTCCCTTGAATGGCCATTCTACTTATTCAAAGCATACATCAATGGAGTGTACCACATAGCGCTTATTACTTTAAGCCTTTAATACCTTTTTCTGCAAAGTATCAATGAACAAGTATTAAATATTCACCCGAAATTAATAATGCGGAGGCTTGTCTCAAGTAAGTATTTATCCGTAATGATTTACCCTAGTAATCAAAAAGGAATCAAATAGATATTCGTTAGTAGATTAATGGAAGGGTTGACATGATTTAAACACCATATATCCAAATACTTTTAATTTTCTTTACTGTAGAAAACCATGGAAGAAATTGACAATAAATATTCAAATATAGATAATATAGTCATTTTTGGAGTAATACAGCGATTTTCATTGGCTGATACAACTGTGTTTAAAAAGGATGAGTGACAATAGTATGCTCTATGCTATATCATGTTCAAGTTACATATGCCACAAAGGAAAAGACAGTGTATGATAAAGGGGAGCTACCTCAGGAGCAATTATCAAATACAGCTGTACCTTGGTATATACAATAATCATTTTACCATTTCATTCCCAATTACGATAGTTGATGTAATGCCGTAGTAGACATGTCTGAAATCCTAATTGCCCCTGTGCCACAAACTTTTCATGCTAATTATGGATCTTAATAATTTTTCCAGGCTTATGCTCAAGTCCTTTAGAATATTTTACCGAAACGGTAAATTTCAAAAACATTTAAGCATACATCAAAGTATATATAAACCCTTCACTATCTTTTGTCAATTCATTTTAATTCTTAATCTTATTAATAAGCAATGCCTTCTGTGGTTGAATTTTCATCAGAACAGTCTGCCAACAATCATTGCAAAGCATTCATCAACCTCTTTCGTATCAAGTGCAAGCTTAATTCTGATAGAATTTTTGCTCGCTACTATTCCAACAATGCATACAAGACCTTAACATATGCTGAATGTGATCGAATCACTACAAACCTTGCTTGTAAATGGGCTGCTAAAGGAAAGGGTGTTGAATGTATCTCTCTTATCGGTGATCATTCCGTTGATTATCTTATCGTTATGCTCGCTCTTTTGAAATTACGTTCAACTCTACTTGCTGTTTCCCCTCGTAACTCGGAACCTGCTATTATCAACCTTTTAGAAAAGACCAACTCCAAGTTGTTCCTGGCAACGGCTAAACACGAGTCAATCGCTCAAAGTGCTGCTGCCAAGGTGGGTGGTGTAGAAGTCATTATTATTGAGCCACTCAACATTGAAGAGTTACTTTTGGAACCCCTTGTCCCTGAACACGACAAATTATTAGACCCTGAGTTTACTGATGCAGATCTAGAAAAGGCTGCATTGATCATACACAGGTAACATTTCAAAAAAGGGGCTATTGACGTCATCGTGCTAACAACGCTATGAATAGCTCTGGAACAACAAGCTTCCCAAAGCCTATATACCTCAGTAACAGAGGCTTACTTTACGTTGCCAGCTTTCCTGAAATTTACAAGGAAAAATATAATATACAAATAAGTGATGTAAATGACGTCCACCTTTACTGTCTTCCTTTGTAAGTGTAATAATTACTTTTACAAGGCATCTGCTAACACTCTCTGTAGATTCCACTTGTTTGGCATGTTCGGTCTGGCGAATGCTATAGTAACTGGAGCAAGTGTCGTGTTTTTGGAAAGACTTCCTCCTTCTCAAAAGGAAATAGACTTTGCCCTTCGAGAAAACAAGGTTACTGTCATGGCTGCACCCCCTGTTATCCTTGAACAAATGATTCCCTTCTTAAAAGAGTCTAATGACTTTTCTGCTGTCCGTCGACTTAAGTACGTTTTCTTTGGCGGTGCTCCTCTCAAGCGCGAAGCAGGCCACTGGCTTTACTCCCATGGCATCAATATTCGTAACGTCTACGGCTCTACCGAAATGGGTGTGTCCTTGGCTTCTAATCTGAACCCCAGCAGTGATAACTGGTATTCACTTAGCCCCTACTTGAATGATTCCAATGGTAACCCTTATTTTGTTTTTGAAGACGTTGGAGATGGTCTAAAGCACTTGTACCTTCGTCATGACTCTCCTACCATGGCCATTGGTGTATCAAATCGCCTTGGTGGAGGATTTGACAGTAACGACTTATTCAAAGAAGACCCCGATCACCCTGGATTTTACATCTATGTTGGAAGACGAGATGATACCCTCATTATGGAAAATGGTGAAAAGACGAATCCTGTCCCCATGGAGATCACTATTCGCTCAAGCCCTATGGTCAAACAAGTTGCTGTCATTGGTCATGGCCGTCAATGTACTGCTGCCCTCGTTGAAGTTGACCTTGAATATGCCATGGACTATGAGCCCGGAGAGATCATCAGGTCTGTACATGAAGCTGTAGAAGACGCCAACAAGGAATGTCCCAGTCATAGCACTATTTTACCTCAGATGGTCAAGATCCTCCCCTTCAGCAAGCATTTGCCATCTACGGACAAGGGCACTGTGATGAGAAAGAAAGCAGAGGCGATTTACAAGGACTTGATTGACCAAATGTACCAAGAATTTCTTGAAGGCCCTCGCTCCAATGGGACACTCAATGGTGACAACGCTACACCTGAACAAATCGAATCCTTTTTGGTCAAAGCATCCTCTGAGGTTCTTCGTTTGCCTGAATCTGCATTCAACGATTACTCGAGATCTCTCTTTGATATAGGACTCAATTCCTTGACAGCTATCCAGCTTCGTAACTTGATCTCTAAACAGTTTGGTAATGTTCCTCAAAACTTTTTATTCCAAAATCCTTCTATCTATGCTATACGTGATGCTCTGTCGTCCAACAAGCAAGTGGATGCTGCCGAACTTGTGGAAATAAGGTATCAAGAAGCTCAAGAATTAGCCAAGCGCTATATCGAACGAGCCAAGAATGATTTCCCTGTGGCTGAAGAACATTACGACGAAGCACAGGATAAGGTTGTATTGCTTACGGGTGCTACTGGATCCCTTGGTTCATTTATGCTGCGGGACTTGTTGAAGGACTCTTCTGTGAAGAAGATCTATTGTCTGGTTCGTGGTAAGCAAGAGGACCTGTATCAACGTTTGGTTAGCTCGTTCAAGTCTCGCTGTCTTGATGTCTCCTTGTTAAGCACTGACCGCGTAGAAGCACTACCTATGCGTATGAATGAGCCATATCTTGGATTGACCAAGGAGAAGTACGAGCAGCTTCGAAATGAAGTGACTATTGTTCAGCACTGCGCTTGGCTCTTGGACTTTAATATGACTATTGCTCACTACGACAAAGAATGCGTTAGCCCCTTTTACAACCTGCTCAAGTTTGCCTACAAAGAAGTTAATCCTATGCATGTTTACTTTGTCTCCAGTATCAGTGCTAGCGCTGCTTCTGGCGCTGTTGTTGAAGAAAAGCCTCTTCGATTTGATTCTCATGTTGCCATGCCTATGGGTTATGCTCAATCCAAATTTGTTTGTGAGATGCTTTTGAATTACCTCACAAAGGAGAAGAATTTCCCCTGTTACGTTGAGCGTCTTGGTCAAGCCTGTGGTGATACTGAAAATGGCGTATGGAATACTTCTGAACAGTTCCCTTTGATGTTTATCGCTGGTGGTTCCTTGATGCACAAGATGCCTCGCTTTAATACCAACATTGACTGGATTCCTGTTGACTATGCTGCTACTGCCATGGTTGACATCATGCTTCGTACCTCATGTCTTCCTTCTCGTTTAGATGACTCTATATACCACATTGTTAACCCACGCAACATCAAATGGTCGGATATCCTCGAGAACATGCGTTCTTGTGGAATGAAGTTTGAAACAGTAGAGCCAACTGAATGGATTGAGACTCTCTCTAAAGATGATACCAGCCCTGCTTACCGTCTTATATCCTTTTATGAAGATATGTTCAAGTCTGGTTTAAGAATGCCACTTTGGGAAACAACCAAGACATGTCAAACTACTTCTGTCCTTGGTAAATCGCCAGTCCTTGACGCCGAATTGTTCAACAAGTATTTGAAGCATTGGCAATCTGTCGGCTTTTATAACCCATCCAACTAGAGCTTTCTTTTCATATCTGTATTAAATAAACGTTATTTCTCATTTTAAGAATTGCATAATAAGAACATTTTTTGTTGTGTAGGTTTTTCTTTAATGCTGGCACATGAATAGATGACATTCTTATGATTTATCTCTGGTGCCTTTATTTCTGACAACCGTTTAATTGATGACAGATATGCCTGGATGAGAGGCTTCCATTTAGACATTTCCTTTGATTTAATTAATTTCGGGTAGAGTTCCACGGTACTTACCGCATCCTAAGGGGTATGCTACTGTTGTTGAAAATAGGACTTGACGGTTCTACAACGCTTTATATATTCTATGAGCAGTCCATTTGACAAGACACCTATTTTGCCAAACCAGTAGCAGAATTGCTCTTATTACCCACTATCTACGCTAAATCAAAGTGTATCATGCTCACTCATTAATAATAAAGCGTACAGCTTATGAATAGTTGCCCCTCCTTTAATATGTCTCATATCCTACTTCTGGGTGATGTCGGCTTCGGATAAAAATAACAGGGATAAAAGATGAATGTGGAACGTATCGGACATTTAAATTATCACATAAAAGAGTTTGCATGCACAAATTCTTTCTATTTCATTCTAATGATGATTAATACACTCGAATTGCAGGGCTACATAAAGAAGAAGCTATTCCAGTATGAGATAATTAGTGGCGCTTATGTGATGGAGCCATGGGAGAAAATTACATTTAGTAACGTATACATTATTGTATTGTAATTATGCCAACTAAGCTGTTGTATAGATACAATCTTGCTTTTAGTCGTTGGACTTTCTTTCAAGACCCTCTTTCAATTCACACATAGAGCAGTTGATGTCATAATATAGCGGCATATTGTTCTCCATTAGGATAACCTGTGCGTATCTACGCATTCTATTACTACTACATGTACAGTTATAATCTTATTACCATCATCTTACTGCTATTTATATTTATACTTTATTGCTATCAAAACTAATGACAATTCTTAACCCGCTACGTTTCATTTATTACCGACAATGTTTAATATTAAAAAGATATTATATCTATATTTGGAATTATTTATTTTTTATCCGTTGATTTAAGCATAACCGAGGATCATTCATTTAACCGAAATTTGTACAACAGCAATACCATTGTATTTCTGTATGCATAACATTCAAAGCCAGCTTTGTCATCCTCCTCAAATTCATATTTACAAAGATGTCTTTTTTTTATTATATTATTGACAACTGTTGGTTTCAGAAGAAAAGAACATAAAAAATAAGTGTAGAAATGAATATATTTTTTTAATATTGCATAGGACAAAGCCTTACTTTCAAGCAACACGCTCCCTTAATACTTTTATCCACTTTGACTTTCGTTGTTCAGATATATCACTGCTCTCTGTTACAACCGACAGACAAAGCGAATAAAATAAGCCCGATTCCTGATTTGTCCTCGATAGAAGATCAAGTGTATTATTAATCGACCCAGGTACCTTGGACAGCAAGTAACTATAGTAACATCAGTAAGGTTGTACACACTTTTACTACAAGAAATGTTTACCAGATAGCAGCCAGTTGATCTTCTTCACCTGTTTGAAACTGACTTGCTAATTTCAAATATAATTCGCTCAACAGTTGCTCATCCTTGGGTAATCTTAACTTGGCGAGTGTAATAGCTTCTCTATACAGGCCATATCGTTGGTATATTTCAATAGCATCATAAATATGTGAACATGCAATGTAACAACTTGCTGCCAAGTGATACTGGTTCTCTCTTTCCATCTTCTTTGCTTGCTTTTTCATTAGGTCTATCCAGACATCCTTACCAGCTAAAACATATATACTATATGAGTACACATGCCATTCTTTCATCTTCTACTGCAATTCCTTACCCTGTGGGCTCATTGCTAACACTATCCAGTCAAGTATACTACTTTTGGTTTCATCAAAGAGCGTATCTGCTTGGGAAAGCATCAAGTTCATTGCCAATTGTTTGTCAAATCCGATGCTCATATCATTAATTGATTGAGTACTTGCTTTTGTCTGAATTGACTTTTCTATAAAAGCAATGGTTAGTCTCTTGATGGACCGTATCCATGATGTTACCTTCAATTCGAGCAAGTTGAAAGGCATCCTCCTTGTCTCCGAATAAGAATTCGTATATATCAGGCTCATGGCTATCATTTGCTGTAAATATGCCTGCATACTGATTCACTAATGGATCGGATCGCTCTTGTTCATTTAGTTCAGCTAACAGCTCCTTCATCACTGCTTCAATTCGACCATCAAACATCACATTGGCCAGATACATGCATTTTCTTTCTTTATTCAACCTGCTGGCCGATTTCTCTGATTGCAATGTTGAGACCATCATATCTTTGTTGACCTCTATTACTTTTTGCTTTTTCAAGTCGCACAGTCTTGAATCCATTTGCCCATCTTTCTTTCGCTTATTGTTCTTACTGCCATGTTGATTTATTCTGGTCATTTCTCTATCGTACAAGGAGCTGCCGACTTTTTGTACATAATAAAATCAGTTTATGACAAAGAGCCATATTAGGTCACGCTTACATTTTATGGGTGCCGACACTTTATAATCCATATAACTCCATTGGTATATAAACCTATCTTCACTGCTACTGAATAAGACATGCTGATCACAATGGTTCCAGCAGATGGATAAAATGGACGCTCGATGCTGATCAAACACAGCGATTATTTTATCCATTTCCCATACAACGACATGACCGTCTTGGAGACCAGCAGCCAAGACATACTTGTTTGGCTCACGCGTCCATTTCAAGACAGTGATGGTCTTTTGATTGCACTGCATAGACTTGTAAATCTCGGAGGTAGGTAAGACCGTATCTATACATGATGTTAGTTTTCATCTATCAGACCTGTCTTTTGAACATCACCTGTACTTTCTGTCATTTGACTTGTTAAATCATGAATGGCTACAATGCCTTGCTCAGAAGCAGTCGCAAGATAGTCATCTTTCCAATCCATTGCTGTTATTTTTTGACGATGAAAATTAGATACATACACCAGCTGTAATGTACTGCGACAATATACTTCAACAACCCCATCCACATGACCAAATGCTATACACTTTTTATCAATTGCCATACAAGTTCGATGGACACCATCCTTGGATTTGAGAGTATCATACCACAAAGGATTGCGCTGCTCTAAAATATCGTTCAGCGCGATGACTGGTTGATTTGGCTGATTGATATTATAGACATAAATGTTGACATCGTTGCTGCTACAGGCTATCAGTGTGTCTGTCATATCCATATCGTACAGGCAAGTTGATAGATCAAACCCCCAAGCGATCATTGGACACTCCATTGATTTGTAGAGTTGCTTGAAATATGTATATCGTTGATTCAAAGTGTCATAAAGACCAAGACGCCCATACTCATTTACATAGGCAACTAGACCTTCCTTTGAAGGATGACATAAAATCTATAAAAAAAAAGGAGTTAACCTGATGATGTGACAAGAAGTAATACGATATGAACCCTTAGTGTCTTTCCTTGTAAGCCCTTCCAAACAATAGAGCTGGTGTAATAGTTATGATTTTCTCCCTTTGATCCCATGACAGATTCATTTTTTTGAAAATCCCATAGTTTTATGGCATTATCACCCATAGCAATGGACAATCGATAAGGTGCGGTAGGGGATATATCTAATGCATATGGAAATGCCGCTTGAGTTTTCATCACCTGCAGACATTTTTGATTGTTGACATTCCATTTTATGACTTGACTGTCTAATGAAGTAGTGATGCAATTCGTTCCTCCATTGTACCAGTTGATAGAAAACACATTACGACTATGATTTTCCATTCTTTCTTGATTACGTATTTTGGCTGCCCTTGGAGCAATATCAAATACGAGGATAGTGCCAACATAACTTGTTACATACAGCCTATTCTCAACACAAGGAGACCATGACACTTCGATCCAAGCCGATGATACTTGTTGTCCTGTGGCCTTTGCAGGCGGTTTTGGTAAATGAATGGGTGCAACCTCTGTCTGTGAGGGGATATCATAAATGACGATGCGCTTCAATCGTTTTGTACTGTAGGCCAACCACGGCCACTGACCATCAGAAAACTTCTTTTGCCAATCAATAGCCATGATTGGGTCATTCTCACTACTGAACTGATACACTGTCTTTAATTCTAAATTCTCTGCTATTTCCTCAACCAGCACAATGCCATTTCCGTATCCAATGGCTGCATAATCTGTGTGATCACGATGAACGGTGGAAATACAAGTCACTTCTGAATTCACCTTGGCTGATATCGTTTGATCTTTTCTAAATGCCTCAGCGACAACAACTCTGCCTGCCTTGTCTCCAGAAATGATGACTGTTCCTTTCCTGATGACTTTGAGTGCTGTTATTTCTGCCTAATACAGTGTGTATTTAGTACAACTTGAACTATTTTCTGTAAAGTGTACGTCTGTATGTGTGTATGTGCGTGTATATGTGTTTGTATTACTTTATGTACTGCGTGTGAAGTGGTCAAAGAGTTGGCTACTATGTTCCAAACACGTACTGTTTTATCTGCACCTCCCACATAACAAAAGACGTCATGGGCATCGATGGCATTTATTTTTTCTTTGGCTGCTGTAATAGAATTGAAGTATCGAAAGTCTTTTAAGCCAAGTATGACAATGATGTTACGCGTTGCATACACAAAAAAGTGTGGTTCTATAATAGCAGCGATATTGGAAGTGTACCAATTAGGTACTGGTGGATAAGCTTGACATTTAGGATATTTGTCTTGAAGATCCATCCCAGAAAAAAAAAAAAAAAAGATAAACAGTCCGCGTAAAAAGAGAGAAGAGAGAGAAAGAGAAAGAAAAAGAGAAATATTTTCTTTCCTTCTTTTTTCATTTGATTGAATGATGGATGTCGATTTGCGCATCGTTCTGCCAGGGGATGTGATTCCAGTTGATACTGAATCTAAAGTTGTATTAGGACCTGGATTAAGACAAGAAGGAGAAGACGTGGTTGCGACAAAGGCTGGCATTTTGCGACACATAGAATCAGGCAATCGATGGTGGATTGAAAGCAACCAAAAGAGAGTAAGATTGACATCAAAAAATGATTGTCCATACTTAGTTTTATTATAGTACATTGCATCAACAGGTGAATCTGTCATTGGTACAGTGACAGCCAAATTGAGCGAATACTTTCGTGTTGATATTGGTACAGCTCATTCTGCCGTGCTGCCCATGTTGGCGTTTGAAAATGCAACCAAACGTTACAAACCTAATATACAAGTTCGCTCCTTAGTTTACTGCAGAGTCTCCATGGCTAATCGTGATATGGAATCAGAACTTGAATGTGTTAACCCTACAACTGGAAAAGCAGACGGCTTTGGTGAATTAGTAGGAGGATATGTATTTAATTGCTCCTTGGGATTGTGTAGAAGACTACTGAATCCAAACACACCCATGCTGACCTTACTGGGAGAGCACTTTCCTTTTGAAATAGCAGTTGGAATGAATGGTCGTGTCTGGGTCAACTCTGAGGAACCCAAGGTGACTATCTTGATTGCAAACGCTATCCAACATTCAGAATACCTAAGTGAGGAAGAGTGTCGGCAGATGGTGAAGGACCTCATAAGCAAACTATAAATTCTTGTAAATAAATAATAAATCACAACAATTCAAAGGGTAGGCAAAGAAAAGCCTAAATACCCCTTTTATTGATTCACTAACAAGCCTTTTCTTTTCTTCTTATATTTAAATTGGCATGCGTTCACAACACACTAAAGATTATCTTGAGATGGTTGTTATCAACACGGAACTTTAGTAGAGCATGAATCAGTATCATTCAGTATGTGATTATAATAAAAAATTTTGACATCAGCTATCGTCCCTGATGGCATAAGTTTGCCCTAGCTGAAAAGGCACTGCTTGACAAAGTAGCTACTTTTGTGCACAAATGAGATTAACTTTGTATTAAAGATGGATGTTTTGTTTTTATAATGGTGAATACATGTGGCGTTGGCTAATTGTTTAAATTTTGCAAAAATACGCGACACCTGTTTATGATTTTTCTTTATTTAAAGCGATGAATGAGTGATTTCTATAAAGGCGTTGGAAGGACAAGGAGATGATAAGTACAGTAGATCATAGCCAAGAAATATGTATTACATTTACTAAAGTACTGACGCCACTAAAAGATCATTGTACTGCCAGCAAAAAAAAAAAAAGTATATTTATAGAAAAATGAAATTACATTTTGAGCCTGCATCTTGTCGTACTTTTCTTTGTTTCTGTTTCTTAGCTGAGATTAACAAAGAAAACTCTGATCTATGATAAAATGGAATAAATCTTATTAAATGATTAAATACTATCGCAGATTATGATTTATTCCACTTTCTTCATATTGAATAGACTTTAATTCAAGTGAATATAAACTATTTGGGCTTGGGGGATAAACGGATAATGCGCCACAATAGGACAGTTGTACAATGATTAAGTGACCGCTATTTAAATACACTCTCACACACACATACACACACAATTTGTTTTGTTTTCATTTTCTTTATTGTTCAAAATGGGTAAAAAAAAAAGATATAAATAAAAGCATTATTGGAGTATTCTTGTAAAATAACACTTAAAGTAGCCTCACTCAGTGTCTTTAATGGAATACCGATCAAATACTTATCACTCATCATTCTTGTGGTTCAAAACAGTGCACTCATCTTGGTAATGCGCTATACTAGAGCCAGTGTTCCTGAAGATAAACTATATTTGGCATCAACTGCTGTAGTAATGAGCGAAGTACTCAAGTCGATTGTATGTCTCTTCGTACTCTATTTAAACTTTGATACCAGAAAGAGGTCTTTATCAAGGCTGGTGTCTTTATTAAATCGTGAATTGATATTAAACTGGAGAGAAACATTAAAGCTTGCCTTCCCAGCAGGATTATATTTGATTCAAGTAAGAGAGAGAGAAGGAAACAAAAAGTAGTATGACATGATATGCTTATGCTTTTTTGTATTAGAACAATTTACAATACGTCGCTGCCTCCAATTTAGATGCTGCAACATTTCAAGTAACTTATCAACTAAAAATTCTGACTACTGCTTTTTTCACTGTCATGATTCTGAAACGAAACCTTTCGAAATTAAAATGGATCGCATTGGCTATTTTGACTGTTGGTATCGCTTTGGTCAATTTACCAAAGAACGCTTCCACCGCATTTATTTCGTACATCACAGGAAACAGTAGTATCGTATCAGATTCAGAACTAGTCGAGACATCAGGAGTGACAATAGGGAACCAATCAAACTTACAGGGTATTTTGGCAGTATTAGCAGCATGTCTATTATCAGGATTAGCCGGAGTGTACTTTGAAAAGATACTCAAGGCGCCAACAAAACAACCACAGCCACTTGCAACTGAGGATGAAGAAGAAAACAAGAAGACGCTATATCAAGAAGATGAGGATGAAGAAGAGAATGCTAGCAGAAATCAGTTATGGATAAGAAATATACAAATGTCACTCTTCTCTGTTGTATTAGGTTTAATCTTTGTGGTAATGCTTCAAGATGGCGCTACTATTGCTGAAAAAGGATTCTTTGTAAACTACACAGCACTGACCTGGATTGTTATTGCAATTCAAGCATTTGGTGGGCTAATTGTTGCTTTGGTAGTCAAGTATGCAGATAACATCTTGAAAGGCTTTGCGACAAGTATCAGTATTATATTATCAAGTATCATTAGCGTGTGGCTGTTCAATTTTGCCTTTTCTGGTACCTTTTTAGTGGGCGCAGCAATGGTTATCTATGCAACCTACCTATACGGTTTATAGACATAGAATTTCATTGTAGACAACTTCAAGCATTATTCTCCCTTCCTTCATACAAACCATTTATTCGTGTTCCATTTTTATTCTGTTTTTAATACACATCTTTTTTTTTAAAAAAAAAAAAAAAGAAATAATCATACTTCATAACTACTTTATTGTATTCCCTGGTGAACGGCTGTCTTTTTGTAGGATGGGACCTGTAATAAGTTTGAATAAACGCTAAATCCGCTGAAAGTGAGCCTTTGTTAAGCTCAATTGTCTATATTAGATTAAAACTTTTTATGACCAGAGTTTTCTACTTTAACTTGAGGGAAATAGATGCAAAAAACCCTATTTACAATTATTTGTAATTTTACAAAATACATTTAGGATAGTCGAACGGTACAATTGTTAAATACATCAATGATATCTTCCTCCTCTAGAACCATATATTATCCTCTCTCAATATTTTTATTCTGTGACGCACTACTTGTTTTTTGGCGCAATAACGGCTAACAGCTTATTATTTGTCATACGACTGTCTGTCACGTACTGTTTCCTGTTGTTGAACAATATTTGCTTTTAACTGACAAAGAGACAAATAGCTGTGATATGAATAAAGTGAATGAGTAAAAGCACAACAAGAATAGTCAATGTTTTTGATCAGAATCCTTTGCTTGCTATACTTGAGTTGTGTAAAGAAAAAGAGACGATGACAACATTGATAACATGCAATCTGACATACTGCAGACAAACAAACAGGTTAAGAGTAATAGGTATAGTAATGGACTAATCTCATAAAAGTCAATCAGGAAGAATAATATGATGCAGATTACAAACCTAATTCTTTGACAAACACTTGTAACAAATGCCATATATTTTAAGTACTTGGATAAATGATACAAAATAAATGGGGACATAAAGATGGTTTCATAAAAAGAAGTGCTTCAGTCGATCTTCTTTTGGGGGGCATCTAAACGACATGATATAAAGCTGTCTTCATGCTGAAGGCGTTCCAGGAGTGGCAGCTTTCACCTTCAAAGTGATCAAGCCATTAAAGCACTTTTTAGTCTTACTCGATAAAACCTTGTGTTGAATTCGCCTGCTCCACACTCTATGTAATACCACACTGAGGCCTCAATTCATAGTGGCGGGATTAATCTCCCTTCTGACCCATCTTGTTTACTCTTGTTTAATTTTCTTTTCTTTTTTGTCTACAACCTTATAAATAAAAGAGTTATTAGTTTTCATTTATATTCATTCTAATAATAAAAAGAAAGCATATTGCTTTAGAGAAGAAAAATAAAAACTCCCGCTCCACCTCCGAAGAGGCAAAAGACCAGCTACCCGATACTTCAACGTCCAAGATGCTCTAGGAACATCCCTTCAATCTCGGAATGGGGTAAACTATAGAGTTCGAGTGTGAAGAGAAAAAAAAAAAGGTTGAAGAGAGCCTTCTTTTATAGTTTTTGGTTTGTTTACATTGTGGCTTTGAAAAACGTCCCTGAGTTGAAAAATTGATGGACTGCATGAATTATTTCAAGGAGGTCATATCAAGGAGAACACCATTCTTCATTCCTCATTGGTTGACTTTATAGTGGGCTTGCATAGTTAAGCATGTGAATAAATAGCAATAAACTATCCTGTCAGCAATTACTTTAACGTCAATCAATACGTTTGATTTAAATGCTGAGTCTTACATTTTGTTGTAATCAATAATATAATTAGCACATCAAAGAATAAACCTACAAGTTAGATCCTCAGCGATAGCCCCTTAGGCAATACTACGTTATTGAAAATGAATTAGAACCATAATCAACCACAAGTAAATTCATCAAGCATGTAGACACATGTAGTAGATTTTCAAATCATTGACTATAAACACCCTTTTAACGAGAGCTTTATACTATCGAATAAAAGTGTCTTAAAAGTATTGAACTGTTTTTTTTGATAATATAAAACACTGTGCTCATGGAAGATGACACACTCATCCATAGAGCGAAAATTGCTGCCAAATGGAGAGAGTCAAATGGTATAAACAGGATGTCCTGGACATCACAATCACCAGATTTAAATCCAATCGAGAATCTGTGGAGCATAATGAAGAGGAGGATTTAGAGGCAGCTGAGCTAAATATTGTCTATGAGAGCTTATTGTTTCAAGACGAAACTGTTCCTCATCAACAATAGAATCCATTGGTTTAGGTCTGCCATACTCATTGACAGCAGAACCTTTTCCATTTTCAAAAAAGAATTGAATGTTAATAGAGAATATCGGTAAGCTTATGATATTGACAACAGAGAAAGCTGTTGAAGTCAAAGGACGTATGGGCCTTCTAGTTCAGCATAACATCCGCTGCCATGGTATTGCTTATTTTGAGATAAATGACATTGAAGTTCGACTTGTACAATAAAAGGCACTATTATGGTCATTGATTAACGAAAAAGACAGTACATATTGAGTATTCCAAAATGGGTTATCTAAAGTTCTAGTTTATTCTTATTTCTATATACATACTTCAACAATGAACAGAGTATAACGTCTTTATATCTTCTTTAACTTTTGGCTTGTGGACTTTTGCTGAGCAAGCAGATCTGTGTTCTTTTGGATATACAAGTACGCTTTATATACAAGGTATCCTGCACTGGATACGAGCGCAACCAAGAAAGCAGCCACAAATGCGTAGATGTCTAGGTTGTATGCTTTAATGAATGAGAGCTCTCTTCGGACATCTCTTCTATGAGTTATTTTTCCGTCTTCATGTGTAAACAGAGCCTCTTCAACAATATCAGCTCCACGAATGACTCCACTTCTTGATCTGACTTGAGCTATAGCCTTGAAACGGTTGATATTACGCTTGTATTTGCCTGTCTTGTCCTCAAGGATTTCTTCAATAAGAGCAGTTGCCGTCGATTGGTCATAGTTTCTCTTCAACCAGCGACCAATGCCTAATTCTTCCATCGTTTTAGCATTACCAGGCTGGTCGCCAAAGAAAGGAAAGATGGCTACAGGAACGCCTTCATACATCGATTCAAAAAGAGAGCCTGCACCACCGTGTGTTATGAACATGGCAGTCGAAGGATGATGAAGGATAGCTACTTGTGGTGCCCAATTGACAAAAGCAATGTTGCTGCCATTCGCTGGCTTATCAAAGAAGCTTCCTACATCATATGTAGTGTTGGAACGTGTTGTCAAGTACTCGGGAAAGAGGTCTTGGATGCCACGGGTACCCCAGATGACTCCATCGAGCTTGCCTGCCTCCATGTTTTCCAAAAGTGATGTCAAGATCAGCTGAATGTCTTTGCGACTGGGGGTAGCCATTTGACCAAAAGCGACATAGACAACTCTGCGATGATTATCCAGGAACTGCTGAAGATCAGCACTGAGAACAGGATGCGTTTTGGGGATAATGGGGCCTACAAATTCTACAAGTGGACCAATAGGACGAGAAGGCTCAAAGCCAAAGAAGGAGTTGACAAGCTTGAAAGAGTCTTGCCACTTTTCCATAGGGCTTGATGCTGGTTCTACGCCGGCAGCTCGCATCTTCTTATTAAATTCTTCAATTGTGGGCCATGTCTTGAGAAGGAAGTGCAGAGGGTTGATAATTTTGTCTTGAAGTCTTTCATAAAAAGAAAGACCCTTGACAGTAGGGTGATGTGCAGCGAGAATGTCGCTGTTAACGTAGGGAGCAGAAGAATCTAATTCGGAGTATGTCAGTCTTGCTTTTGTAAATGAAGCCATGTCTTTGTATACCTGGACTATGGGCGAATGCAGAGGTAACTATAAAGGGTATTTTAGCGTCGTGAGCAGCATCAACACAAGCTGTCGTGAAGTGATCACAAATAGCGAGGTCCACCTTTTTTTTACTAAATATATCTCGGTGCTTGAAGTAGTCTATTATGAATGTTAGTCTCAGGGTAATGTAGCAAAAAGGGAATACTTGTTACCGTCAAAGCTTTGGTTTAACAAAAGCTTCGTTACGTCTGCGAAAAAGTCTACAGGACTAATATCCTGTAATTTTTTGGAAAAAAAAAGTGGTATACTCTTCCTTTGTCATCATAGCAGGGCCTCCAATGTTCAATTCAATAGAGGGAAAACCTTTAATGAATTTGGCATGATCTTCCTATCGTTATGATTGTAAGTAGTTTGTTGCATAGCACACTTGTTAACTTACTCTAGTATAATAAATAGTGTGATGACCTCTAGCTTGAAGTTCTTCAAGAATAGAAAGTACCCAAACAATATGCGAAGATCCACCTGTACTACAGGAGAATAAGATGTTCTTTTGGGTACGGAAGTCCGGTTCCAGATCAAAGGTTGTCTGTTCTGCAGACCCAAAGATAAAATTGCCTGCAGCTAGAAGTAAGGCAAAGGTAATGGTGGCTAGCTTCATTTTTAGCAGTAATATACAGCCAATTCTATGAGGACAAACAGAAACGACGATCCCTATTTAAGTACTGTTTGAAACACTTGCATAGCTATTAAACTCAGTCCTGGAATTGTAATTTTCCTTTTCTCCAGATTGGCTCATTTAATATCAAAAAAATCAGTACTATGATCTGATCAAGCACAGAATGTGTAACATAGATAGTGTCCTGCCTTAATGAAGTATTTAGGATTTAATTATGCCTATTTTCTTAGTTTATGTATCATTATAGATATGGCCCAATCACTCAAAGGAGAATAACTTGCTAACAGGATGGGAAACCGCTTTATGTAATGGTTTTCTGCTGTAATGCATTAAATGTTACTCTTCTTTTCTGTTAGATTAGGTTTTCTGAATGATTTTGTGTAACTGCGTTTATACACTGCCTGCCTCTAGTTTATTAATTTAACCTTTACCTTAAAATAGCTCGCGGGCAGGCTATTTTTTTTTCCTTGCAAGAAAGCGATCTATATCATTTTTAATTTTCGATAAGCCAAAAGAGAGCGAGAGGGATGGAGAATAGGCATTCACATTTTACCTAGCATGGCTTTTACGTTGCCTATGATATGTTTACATTACAAATAAAGCAATTCTATCTCTTCTATATTAGGACATATGTACCATCAGAAAAAACATTGATACATGTATTCCTTTCACAGTCTTTTTTAAACAAAAGACTTTAAGTAATCAAATATTTTATTAATCAATGGACTCATTATTTGGCAAATGTCCTTCTGAGAATACCAGATACTGCATCAATAACATTCAGAGATTCTTCACAAAATAGTCCCGGAACTGACAAGAATCCGTGCATAGCATGTAACACTCTCATGGACGAAACTTGGACACCTGCAAGCAATAACTTTTTAGAATACTCTTCAGCTTCATCACGAAGAGGATCAACCTCTGACGTGACAATAAAAGCGGAAGGGAACTCTTTTAGTTCATCAACAGTGGAACGGGCAGGGCAAGCAAGGACATTCTGTACATCGGCGTCAGATGATTTATAGTTGTCCCAAAGTAGTTGGTTAAGGAAGCGAGACGAGAAATAGTTTTTATCACCATAAATCTTGTATGATTCACTGCTCCATGTTGCATCAAGAATAGGATAGAAAAGCATTTGACGCTTAATAGCTTGGTGTATACCGTGTCTTTTAGCAAGTACTAGAAAAAAAAAAGAATTAGTAAATAGATGAAGCAGTAGTATGTTTAATTACGTGTGAGAGCAACCGTCAGGTTTCCTCCAGCAGAATCGCCAGCGACTACGACACGGCTAGGATCGACTGCAATCTTTTTCGCATTCTCAGCATCCATTATCCAATTGAAAACAGAAAAGCATTCATTAGCTGCCACAGGAAACTTTACTTCAGGACTAATAGAATAGTTGACAAAGAGCACAGCACAATGTCCATCAACCGCAAGCTATTTTTCCCTCACATTCTATTAGCAACTCTGATCACGAGCCAACAACTAAGCTTTTACCTTTGAAGCAATATGATAATGACAGCCCTGAGGTGGTAAACACCATCCTCCGCCAGGTCTACGTTATGAGTATTAACCACATCATACATTGGATATGTAAACTTACATGTAAATCAATATGGGGAGTACAGTTTCAGGTAGCACATCCTTTGGTCTGTAGATATCAACTTTGACCGAGTGTCCATCGTCAGTTGGAACTTGGATCGATTGAGTGGGTGCCTCTGGTTTTGGCTCATGAGGACAGGATTGACCAGAGACAACTTTTCGGATCATATCAATGGTTAACAGAGACGGGTCAACGTCAGGAACTGCTGCCATGTATTGTATATGGGCAGGATTCAAAACATGGGATGGAACTTCGTTTGTCATGATTGTAAAATAAATAATAAATACAGTTACTATTTCACCGTTTCCCTTCTATTGTTCTTTTTATAAATGTATTTAAACAGTAAATAGTCACAACATCATATGATATCCTGTTTTTAGGACTTTTTGTTTGAGTGAAGGAGAGATTCGGATGGAACTTTTAGGGATAATTCTCACAACCTTTGTAGCGTATGCCTATTATCTTTTCAGACTTTCGCATGTGTAGGGTCGTATGCTCTATTAAACTGGTGAGTAATGAAGATAGTGTATTCGTGAAAAAAGAGTTCAGTCTCCACTTGAGGCAACTTTCGCCTGGCCAACTTTACTTTCCCTATTTCACAAGGTACAATAGCTTTCCGACAACTGCCCATGAGTCATATTTAGAGTGAAGTCGAAGAATATATGTTACATGAATTTCCAAGGTAGAAATTCCAGTGCGTCAAAACAAGACGATTTTCTGTCACTGTGATTGGATAAAACACGGCCGTAAGGACCTTGACTGTTCCCTTTTTTTCTTTTGTTGATGCATAAAATAAAGAGACCCCCCCAATGATTAAACAAATGCTCATTAATATTAGTAGTGTTACAATTACACAATATGTAACCAAATATGACCATTTCTTTTTTAAATATTTTTAGATGCTTTAATTAGTATTATTCTTAACAGTATGAAAGCGTTTACTTGAGTAATCTTCAAATACGTTTCTGGGAGCTTAGCCACATGCCTCAGAAATTCCGGTTTACAATTAGTACCTTGACAATCGAAGATAAGTGAGATCTTTTAACCGAAAAAAGCGATCAATTGCTACAGACATGTATACTCCATCTTCAAGAAGCTTCATTCGAAAGAGCGTGCATCGAAAGCCCATTAAAGTATCTACATTAGATACCGTGTTCTTTTTTTAGTAAACGACACGCAAAATGAGAGCATACTTTCAACCCAAAGATCAAGAAAGGGTTTGAACCTGAGGCGCAGCTGGGCGTCAACAGATTCTTTCATCTGCTTCATGAGTTTCGTGTGATCGTCTTTCGGCTGATACTTGCTTGTGGCCACTGGTCTTTTTCACCTCTACGAAAAAGTAGACCTCTTTGGCTTTGGTCTTTGTGCCAATCATAAAATTGGGCTTCTTGCAGCTTTTGCCCGGTTTGTCAATCCTATTCAAGAGTATGATATACAGTGGTTAGTATAGAAGTAGACAATAATAATCGAGCATACTCACATGGCATAATAGTGGCCTTGGCATGCATCTTTTAACAAGACTCTTCTAATTGATGGCATTATATGCTTCTCCGTAAATTTAGCATACAAGGCAAAGCGTTAAGGAAGCTTCCATTCAAGCTGTATCTTTAAGCATATAATACGGTTTTATTACTTTGTACACATGGGTTTTTATTTTAATATTGTACATACAATCCATTATTATGGAACAATATCTTTTCTAGATCTAACGTCTTCCCTTTCTCTTGAAATAAACCATGACCAAAAACACAAAAATGTTAAAGAAGAAAAAGGCTACAAGGATACCAAAGTTTCTCCATTTGTGTGCTGCACTCCATCCCATATTAGTTTCATAAAATTGAGAGCCAGATTTATAGGTACAGTATCCACATTGCTCTGGTTGCATCGCATCAGGGTTGGCAATATATCCTGTCGCCTGTGACATGAAGTTTTGCATATATTGACCACAGGTTTGACCGGGAGGAGGTGTAAACTTAAGGAGGTCATCGTCTGTGCATACAACTTGAAGATCTGACAGTTCATTCACGGCAAGCCCTTCGATATAATAGTGGAACGGGTCAATCCAGTACATCCACGAGCTCCAGAAACGAGGCATAGCAAAGGGCGATTGCATGAGACCACAGAAAAGGATGAGCAACGAGATCACAAGCGGATTGATCACGGCAGCCATTGTAGGTATTTCAGCAATCGCCGCGATGACGAAACCAAGAGTTACAGCCCAACAGACGAGAACAACAAAGGTAATATAAAAGTATCCACACGCTTCTGGCGTGTTCCTCATACCTGCTGTCCAGTAAAATCCACACATGTAAGCAGCAGCAAAGAATACGATATAAGGTAGTTCAACCAAAATAGCAGAGATACCAAATGGAAGCCATCCATAGTATCTGGAGGCGTACTCGCGTCTAAAGTAAATACGTTCCATCATAAACTTTGGTTGAGCCAAGATAATCATTGTCATAGCCATAATAAATGTACTAAAGAGGGCAAACACCTTATAGAGCATATCAGAAGATGTATTGCCAAGCTTCCAAAATGTGAAACCGGTAACAAGAGAGGTAAACATTAAGTTCATGAATCGACCAATATTGTATTCAGGCGTACGCCAGTATGCGAGCGCCATACGAGTATAGACCAGACGGAACTGGGTCCAAAAGGGAGTTGCGTACGTACGTGCCTGACGGCTAGGGTTCTTGTTGGCGTTCTGATGGATTTCCTCAAGCTCGGCTGCAAGTGCTTTGGCTTCATCTGATTTTTCCCAAATGTCTGCCCAGTTCTGAGTGACTTTTCCGGCTGTACCAGCACCAACGACTTCCAGAATGTATTCAGCAGGATTAGCGTCAGGTGGGCAGCGAGGGCCCCCGTTTCGTTCAAAATAATCGATCATCGTGCGTGAATCTTTACCGATTTCACCATGATAAGCTGTACGGCCACCACGAACCAAAAGCAGGAGATGATCAAAGTGCTCAAAGAGGATAGCAGAGGGCTGATGGATGGTACAGAGTACGGGCCATCCTGCATCGGCTAGCTTACGGATGAATCGAATAATATTGTATGAACTTTGAGCATCAAGGCCGGACGTGGGCTCATCCAAGAAGAGCAGCTGAGGTTTACCAACGAGTTCCATACCGATCGTCAGTCGTTTTCGCTCTTCGACTGAGATACCAAAACCTGAACCTACGTCACCAATTTGTGCATCTGCTATATCTTCCATCTCTAACAACTGAATGATCTGTTCGACATACTGAAACTTTTCCTCTTGAGGTACTTCGTAAGGCTGTCGCAAGGATGCAGAAAACTGAAGTGCTTCACGTACTGTGACCTTGGGCTGATGAATGTCCATTTGCTCACAGTATCCAGTGATACGTTCAAAGTCATTCATCAGAACTTCGCCATTTAAATAAAGATTGCCTTCCACTTTACCAATCGTCTTTCTACGGGCCAGAACGTCCAGCAGGGTAGTCTTACCAGCACCAGAAGAGCCCATAAGAGCAGTCAGGTTTCCTGGCTTAACAATACCACCGATATCATTCAACAACTGAAGTGAACCACCTTTGATAGGTACTGTATAATTAACATGCTGCCACGAAAAAGTGGTTCCTGTCGAAATCTTGTCCATGCTTTCAGTCACCTTGTTCTGTCGGCGTCGGCGTTCATCCTCCTCTGCTTCAGTACGCGGCTTGGGCGCCTTTCCAGGAAGATACAACTTTGTCAATGAAGCGGCTTTGCTTATACCACCCCGTTCCATAGCCAATGCTGTAAGTAGAGTGAAAAACAAAAAGAAGGCAACAACTACAACAAAATCAGGCGCCCAAAGCTGCCAAGGCTTGTAGTTGAGTGCCTCAAGAAGGTAATCGTCTCCACGGACGTACGGTTCACCTGGCCTACCGCCTTGCATTGTGCAAACTTTATAGTTCCAGTCATCATATCCAGGGCCATAGGGGACAGCATTACCCAAGCCTTCACATGAATATATTTGGCCGTGCATCTCGTTGGATAACAGGGCCTTGTAAGCGTACGCGATTGGGTTGATGTAATAAATCCAAAACAGCCAGGGATGCATTTTCTTATAAGGAATCGTGTAGCCTGTGTACGAGGTAATAGCGATCATTAAGACACCGGTGATTTGCGTGGCAAGGAAAAAGCTAGATGTGATGGCGCCAAAGAAACGAAAGAAACCGTTCATACACATGTTGATAAAGAAGAGTACAATGAAAAAAGTAAAGAATCGTCCAGCGGTCAAATTGAGACCCATCATAAAGTAAGAACAAATTTCAAACAAGAGAACTATATGATGAAGTTAGGCTTTGAGCAAAGAGTAGTCATTGAAAAAAATCTTACCTTGGACGATAGCATACGGGATGTCCATAATCACTTGTGCAATATAAAACGCAGACGGTCTATATAGCGCGTACTGCTTGTGCTTTTCAAGAATGGGTCGACCTGTCAAGAACCGCACAAGTTCGGATTGAGAGATAAATGAGTTGAACAAGACCGCAAAGAAGAGCGCACCACCACGAGAGAAGGCACCTGTTGCTGTCAGTGGGAGTTTAAAGAAACAGGAGGCAGTGATCAGTGATTGGATCAAAATGGTTCCATACCGAGAGATGAGTGCTTGTTGGTCTTTGATGAGTAGATGATACTGACGAATGGTTAATGCCTTGACTTGTTGGTAGAATGATGCAATATAAGGTGATCTCTTTGATGCGCGTTTTTGATGCTCTTCTCGAATAGCATCCTCAAAAGCAGCTGCATTGTTTTCCTTTTGAACGGCTTCTTTGTAATTGTTAAAGTCTTGCATCATCTGCTGATAGATTTCGGATTGATAATAGCGATCCTGAAATTCGGAAGCATGTTTTGGTGCGATGTCTTCGAAACCTGGTCTGAATTCACGTTCAAGTGGATTACAGAGACCAGTCAGAAAGTCTGGCGTTGATTTACGAGGAGGACAGTAGAAGCCAAGAGATTCAAAATAAGGTTTGGCTGCATCTGTAGGGCCAAAAAAGATGCAGTAACCTTCATCCAGAACCAAGACTTTATCAAAAATGTTGTAAATGCTATTAGATGCTTGGTAAAGTGTAGCGATAGTCGTGATGTCAAAGATATCGGTCATGATACGTAGTGAGCGTACGTAGTCCAAAGCAGAAGCGGCATCTAGACCACGTGTAGAGCAGTCCCAGCAGTTGATTGTACTTCGGGTTGTCATCTGCTCAGCAATTGACAGTCGCTTACGCTCTCCTCCGGATAGACCTCGAACAAATGCGTTGCCAACCATTGTGTTCATCTGTTTTGTTAAACCAAGCATGTTGCCAAGCAAATAAAGGACACGATTCACGAAATCAGACTTTGATTGCTCGGGAAGTCGCTGACCGGGTGTTTTTGTTCTTAATGCAAATTGAAGTGTTTGTTTGGTCGTAAGTGTAGGATAATGTTGATCTTCTTCTTCATTGTAACATACTTGGCCTTGATACCGCTCTGCGAATACGTGGGGATCGATACCTCCATAACTGATATCACCTGTGATTTTTGTATATGATCCACGCATGTTGGCAATCACTTTAAGAAAAGAACTGCATCCAGCGCCAGGACGTCCGAGCACCAAAAGCATTTCACCGTCTCGACAACATCCGGTGAGATCATGAAGGATGATTTTTGTACTTGTATTTTTATTCTTTTTAAACAATTTCCATATGCTGAAGACGGACATAATATTACTAAAGACGGTCGGAATAGTAAATGCATCGGCGCCAAGACCCTATGCATAAAATGCATTTAGAAAAGCAGTAATGATGAAGCGAGGGCGATCGTTACCTCTACATGCAGATTCTCCCAAAGAACACCCAAATGTTTACGTTTTCGACCATTTTCGTCCAACTCTTTGGATATGCCATGTAGAAATTCATCGAGATTAAACTCATCACTACTGACCCGGCCTTCCTCTATCTTGGAAGGTGTTGTTCTCTGACTAAGTGCTGTTAATTCGCGTCGAAGTTCACTATATTGATTCTTTGCATCTAAAGTTTATGAGTAAATTATATGTATAAAAAAAGATAATAGATGATACCTTCAATATCGACTTGATTGACATCTGTTTCACCGTATGTGCCTTGTTGACCTATTGTATAACCATTGGCTGTACTTGATGAGGAGTTGTCATTATTGTTCCGAGGATGGAGTGAATCCGTAGGAGTGTTTACTTCACTTTTTTCTTCCATTAAAGAAAAAAAAAAGAATAAAAAACAAGTGGGATCGAAATTTTGGATTTTTATACAAGACAAGCTGAGCTCGTTCCGTTTGCCAATCAAAGTTTCTTTTTCCTTAGAAAAGAGAAAAATTTCTAATTATATTATTCATTCTTTGTTGATAGCTGATCTACAGTGAGATTACGTCTCCCCATCCTCATTTTGGTACACACGTACCGGAAAAACTACCTCCGTTCCCGTTATCAGTCGTTTGACATTGTATATTTCGCAAGATTAAACGTGTGCTTTAGTAGCAAATGAATAAGAAAACACGATGACGTTCTATGAAGTTTATGCAAACTGTGCATTATTTATTTCGATGAAGTTTTGATTGATCAAGTCTTGACGTTGCTGCGTCGTATCCAGTGATCGATTCTGCAAAATGCGCTTTTTCCATATTTAGAAGTAGTACAACTGGACAAAAATGTATTAAATTCTGTAGTTCCACATGGTGGATGTACATTCAAACAGTGAACTTTAAATACAATGATAAAGTTGGCGTAAACCAGGAGATGTATCTGTACCTACTGCTGCTGGTAATCGAATTATCAAATCTCTTCGTGGCTATAGATAGGCGCATTGACCATAACGAGGTAGAATTCTTTCAGTTCTGAGAATTTATTCAACTGGTTTAATATCTCCTTCAAAAAATCAAAGGTAATGATCAGTTCTTGAGCCGGTTTTACATTTGTCCTTTTTTTTTTTCTTGCTGCGCAGCTCCTACTGTTGGAATTTCACCTAAGATAGAATAAGATTGTGCTTTATTAAGAAATGTCGTAGTAGCAACAGGCATATCACAGATGGATCTACCGTATCAATAAAAATATAATTTCGAATGTCAGTCCATATCTGTGGCTGTCCATTTTAGAATCCACTCGTATCTGTTATTAATACGCGTTGTATCATTTCAAGCTACAGGTTGACTTTATAATCTTACAGTAAAGCATACACTCTACACTCCCCTATTGCATTTGATGGCAACATTAATTCTACCTATAAAGCTCTCATGTGTCTCCTCTTATAATATTCCTCTCTTCTTTTCAATAAATAATTTACTTTGCTGGTTATCGACTTAATTGACTATTGTATATATTAGCCGACAGGAATGGATATACCCAAAATAGGTATGGGAGTACGTCCATCAGTATAAACAGAAAACATGAAGACTACGGACCGAAAAGAATGATGGTTTTTTCAGTATCTATAATAGTCTTACAATGATTACAGCCTCAACTTTAGTCACACGTGTGTGGTGTGTGTTACTCATCTGTGTCAACTTAATTTAGGGGGGAGATACCGATAACAATACATGAATTTATTTTAATTGCCTCAAGTTTCAATGTTTCACTGATGTCATAGATGTGTTATTATTATTTCTTCTTTGGCTCAATTTTCTCTTTAGAGTAGTTTAGTATTGGCAATAATCTATATCCCATAAATGATACTCTATCTTTACAGCTTACAATGCTCATTCTGTTTTCTGCTCAGCTCTGGGTGTCTGCAGTGCTTTTGACCCTAAAATGTTTGATCTGAGTCCATATGTGTCTAGACCGGCATTTTCAATATTAAGTTTGCGGTTGGTTTCAACTCAATGTCTTCTATCTTCTTTTCTTACCGAGTAATACACTCCCAAAGCTACTTAGGCTTCCTCAATCTATTCCTTTCTAGCCCTTAGTATCACTTTATCCTTATTGGATGTAGAAGGAGATAGCACTTGAACAACAACTTTCCCCCCTTCTATTCAATTGTACAGCATTATTTGTATAATATGACTTCTTACATATATTGATTTACATTTTCAAATGGAAAAATAACGGGAATCCCTGGTTTAATTATCCGAAATGGGTAAATTTTAATAGAGGGCTTTAATATCGTTTAGTTCAATAGATCATCCCCTTTGATAGCTGTCTTAATGCTAATTTCGTAATAGGTTGTTACCAAATTTTGGTATACTCTAAGCATCTGTCATGTATATTGGAATGGATGGGGTAACAGACAGATTCTAAGCATTCTTTTATATAATTTGCCACTCTTCAAAGCCTTGCAACATACTTCTCCGAAAACCACTCAATGTCAAGATCAAAAGCTTTAAAGTTTATCCCTTTTACAGTTGAAGTGTTTGCTAAATTTATGCAATTTTCAACAATAAAAAGCCATACTCTAAAATAAATCATTTAGGGTATATAGGTATAAAAAGGAATCTACCTTTGTAACTGACGTGGATAGATTTCATCTAAAAAAGGACAGGTAGTACAATCTCCACTTTCATCAAAGTAAACGGCACTGTTCCATGGCTCCTGCTCCTTTTTTTCAACTCGACTAGAACTTCACGTGACATCGATATGTAAATTAGTACAAGAAGCCTTACGGATAAAAAGTTTAATAGTAGTTGGTTTTTAATATGCACGTTTCCTAGCAACCAGAAGCACACATTGAGTTACCGCATGCACTAAAAGGGCCGTTCCCGATACACCCCGCCCGTTAAGCACGCCGTGAACGGCTAATTTTCTCTCCGTCCTTCTGATCTACAATAAAAAGGTCCACAATGTAGATATATATAAATATGTGCATTCATTTCTGTTTATCTTTTATAAAATTGATTGCATATTACTGTTATAGATGAAGCTAGCCACCATTTCCCTTGCCTTGCTCCTAACTACCAGCAACTTCGTCTTTGGATCTGCAGAACAGACAACCTTTGATCTGGAACCGGACTTCCGTACCCAAAAGAATATCTTATTCTCTGCCGGCTTTGGTGGATCCTCACATATTGTTTGGGTACTTTCTATTCTTGAAGAGCTTCAAGCTAGAGGTCATCATACAATCTATTATACTAGAGTAAGCGAACAAGTGTACTATGCAACAAACTACTTACAATCATAACGATAGGAAGATCATGCCAAATTCATTAAAAATGCTCCTTCAGTTGAGCTAATCGTAGGAGCACCACCCTTGGTGTCAAAAGATGAAATGCAGGCAATACAAAGAGGACTGGCTTCCATGTCCTTAGTAGATCAATACGTATATCTTATTGACTTGTTTGGGAACAGGGGCGTAGACTGTAAATATATATATACATGAATGCATACTTTTTTTAAGAGACAATACTCACTCACTTCTACTATAGCTTATACTAGACATTTGGATATTTTCTCAAAGAAAAAAGTGGATCTCGCTATATGTGATCATTTTGATGGAAGCTGTGCTGAAGCCGCAATCAAAGCTAAAATTCCTTTTATAGTAACATCTACATTTGCATTTAGTCCAGGTACGCACATACACGCGGGATAATTAATCGCATACTATAGCACATATTAAACATTTTAATAGATTCGCTTACACCCTATGTTAACAGAGATATGCTTACCTTTCATCACCCCACTGTCAAGGGCCTCTCATTTTCGGAAAGACTCCAAGATAAGGTTATCAGTCCTATGCAGTTCCTCCTTAAGGCATGGTCTACAATGCAAAATATCAAGAAAAAAAAGCAAGCAATCGGAGTGGACCCGGTTGTACATCCTTCAGAGTTACCAAAAGATTCTTTCAAGCTTGTCAATTCCTTCTTTGGCTTTGAACCTTCTCGTCCTATTGGTCCACTTGTAGAATTTGTAGGCCCCATTATCCCCAAAACGCATCCTGTTCTCAGTGCTGATCTTCAGCAGTTCCTGGATAATCATCGCAGAGTTGTCTATGTCGCTTTTGGTCAAATGGCTACCCCCAGTCGCAAAGACATTCAGCTGATCTTGACATCACTTTTGGAAAACATGGAGGCAGGCAAGCTCGATGGAGTCATCTGGGGTACCCGTGGCATCCAAGACCTCTTTCCCGAGTACTTGACAACACGTTCCAACACTACATATGATGTAGGAAGCTTCTTTGATAAGCCAGCGAATGGCAGCAACATTGCTTTTGTCAATTGGGCACCACAAGTAGCTATCCTTCATCATCCTTCGACTGCCATGTTCATAACACACGGTGGTGCAGGCTCTCTTTTTGAATCGATGTATGAAGGCGTTCCTGTAGCCATCTTTCCTTTCTTTGGCGACCAGCCTGGTAATGCTAAAACGATGGAAGAATTAGGCATTGGTCGCTGGTTGAAGAGAAACTATGACCAATCGACGGCAACTGCTCTTATTGAAGAAATCCTTGAGGACAAGACAGGCAAATACAAGCGTAATATCAACCGTTTCAAGGCTATAGCTCAAGTCAGATCAAGAAGTGGAGTCATTCGTGGAGCTGATATTGTTGAAGAGGCTCTGTTTACACATGAAGACGGAAAAATAACTCATAGAAGAGATGTCCGAAGAGAGCTCTCATTCATTAAAGCATACAACCTAGACATCTACGCATTTGTGGCTGCTTTCTTGGTTGCGCTCGTATCCAGTGCAGGATACCTTGTATATAAAGCGTACTTGTATATCCAAAAGAACACAGATCTGCTTGCTCAGCAAAAGTCCACAAGCCAAAAGTTAAAGAAGATATAAAGACGTTATACTCTGTTCATTGTTGAAGTATGTATATAGAAATAAGAATAAACTAGAACTTTAGATAACCCATTTTGGAATACTCAATATGTACTGTCTTTTTCGTTAATCAATGACCATAATAGTGCCTTTGAAAAGATACAGTGTTTTTTTTTTGAGACACATTAGCAAAGAAAACCAAAACGCATCTAATTTTCAACCTCATGATGTCACCAAAAAGTGCAAAAACTAACATTAGATAAAACTATATAGGAAAGCAGGATCATTGAACTAATTTACCTGTGGAAATCTTTAATCTCTTCTTGGCTTTAAACAAAAGTTCATTTTAAGCTCAGAAAAAAAACCATCTTTTGCAGGGTAAAAACGAGAAAACGTCTTACTTTGCTCACCCTAGACTTTATTATTCCTCATGAGCATGTCGCTTGTTGTAAAAGTAATGAATCACTTTAACAGAAAACAAAAAAGAAAGGAATGAAATCTAATTGACTCGGTAGTATTCTTTACGATCTACAGTTTCAACTCGAACATTGACGACTGTTTGCACAAAAAGTAAAAAAGTAGATTCCTACGACTATTGACTAATTCCTTTGTAGAAATCAAAAAACGACCTATTGAGGATCTTTCAAAACCAGTAGCAGCTGATATGATTGGAACACCTGATCCTATTTCTAATTTACGGCCTGTCAAATATTATATACCACCTGACGAAACAAAGGAGGTAAAAAAAAAAAGAAAGAAAGAGTAAAGATAAAGGCTAATGACTTTGCTTAGGAACGAGAATGGAGAGAATCTTGTCAAAGAGTAGATGAGTTTAATCAAAACTTTTGGTATAAAAACAATTTAATGTTTGCAGAAGCAAAGGCTGAATATGAAGAACAATGTAAGCACAGGATTCTTTCTTTATAAACTCTAAATGGGGTTTTATAGTAAGGAAAAGTGGTCAAGAAGTAACAGCAGAGGCCATGTCAGTGTTCTACAAAGATTTCCTAAACAAAGCGTATGACCGTCAGATGGAATATAACCGCAATTGGTGGAAAATGAATATAGCTCAATTATACCCTGGATTGAAAGCAGCTATTCGATCCATGAGAAAAACCAGACAGACAGAAATAGATAGAGGAACAGGCTTTTGGGAAAAGAGCTTTGAATCATAAAATAAAACGTATTTATTATCGCCTTTAAAGGTTGGAAGAAGATCTGTACAAGAGCTTATTTACTTTGGTTGCTTCCATGTATTCCTTAATCAAAGCACTAATGCTCTTGAATTTATCGTGTTTGGCATCTTGGAGTAATTGGAAGAGAATGGATTCTGATGTGGTAATTGTGGCACCAGCAGATCTCATACGCTATTGTAACAGTGAGCATATGCATATATATTTTTCAATCATCACTTACAGCAATAGCAATGTCTATCTCGGGGTAGTTTTGTGATGAGACACCATCAGCCAAAACATGAACATCATAGTTATTCTCAAGCAGTTCAAGAGCAGTTTGAAGTACACAGACATGACTCTATGACAATGATATTATTTAGACATGATTTGAATACACATCAACTTCTTACCTCGATACCTAACAAAATAACTGATTTTGTATTGTTTTCCTTTAAGAAATCAGCCACTTTAGGTACATACATGCTAAACTTTGTCTTTTCGAGACAAATGGCTGCATCGGATATATCTAACTCGGATACCGTTTTTCCAAATGCTACGTGTACCCTTTTAATACCATATCTTTTCGTGCTTCTCATCTTTTACCTTTGGGATATTGTTCAGTGACGACAACAGGTATGTCCAAGAGTTTGCTTGCTTTTATCTATAATAGTCCATGTTAGTCTCGAACGTGATGAATAATATCGACTTACCATTTTTCCAGCAACAGAAATAACAGAAGGATACTGCCAAATGAGGCCCTTGAAACGTTCTTGAATATCGCAAACAAACAAAGAAGTTGTCTGTGGTGCTAATCGCTTAATGCCTGAAATGGACATGACAAAGTAAAAGGGTGAAAAGAAAATAGCTGTGGGAAAATGTAGCTTTAAACTATATTTGTGCCTGTTTAAATGGATAAAAGATCACCCAGTTTATGCAACCCTCGAGTAGTAACACAACATAGAGTAGATGAGGCTTTAGGCCTTTTTATTGTTTAAAAACACTCTTTCTTTCTTTCTTTCTTCCCTTGTTACAGCGTCTCATGACGTCGACAACAACCCATCATCTACCAGCGCATATACCCGATCTTGTCTTTTAGCACACAGAAAGAACAACTCATAAAGAATGTCGGCTTGTTTGCCTATTGTGGTATCTTTTAACTACACCGTATCTTTTTCATAGTATTCAAATCAACAACATGCCTCAAATTGACAAATTCATAGACTTTCATGAAAATCCAGCATCTGATCGACTTGTTCCACTTGGAAAATATGTCAAACGAGTCACTACTGGTGAAGGCAGAGAGATGGCTCATACGAGGATATCATTAGAAAACTTTGCAACGTTTGTCAAACACTGCCCTGAGGTTACATCGGTTAACATTTCTCTGACTGCTTGTAGAGGCAGCTTGTATCATTACTTATTTGAAGTTGATAATAATATAAAATGGAAGCTTCATAGACTTGATGAGAACGTTGAAAATCAAAAGTTTAAATTGGATCATTTCTACAAGTATAAAGACACCATCAAGGTCATAAGATGACTCGAAGACACTCTAGACTTTCATTTTGTAAATAGACTTTCCGTTACTTGAAGAGCTGGCTTTACCTTCGACAGTGGTTATCACAGACATACAGGATTTCATGTTCATTTGTAATGCATGTTCCAATTTAACCGAACTAGACCTACATACCAACATGAACGATAATGCAAGACTAGTGGCTGGCTTTGCTGTATGTCCTTCATTGAAAACTCTAAGTGTTAAATGCCGTTCTTTGATACCCAAGGCGTTGGTTGATTATATTGCTGCAAGCTTGGTCAACCTTTCAAATGTAACCCTTTGGATGGAGATAACAGCGATACAAGTAAACTTTGGTGAAATCTATAAGCAGTTAGAGAATTTTTTGCTTACATCCCAGAAGAAGGTAGTTTCTTTAACATTAAAAGCAGAAACAAGATACAGATGTGATATTGAAAAAGCATATACAATAATATAAGGGGGCTCCCCATGTCAAGAATCGTCACTTTATTTATAGAAAAGGCATATAGCTTGCAAGAATTGCCTCTTTGCTGGTACAGCTTAGATGATACTTATGACTGTGTTTATGAAGCAGTACAGGCTTTGGGTCTTGAAAATACCATTTTTTATCTTGATTTTTTCACGAAACTTGCTATGTCTTTTCCAAGCTTGAAAGAGTTACATCTGTACAGAGTTGAAATGCGGAGCGGTGGTAGCAACTATAAAGACAAGGTGACAAACTTGGATGATTTGTCCTTACAAAAGTTATCATTGACTACCAATGAATGGCTTTATTTTGAAAAAAATTCACTGGTAGAGATTATGTATATAAAAATGCAGAAAAGGCATCAATATATCAAAGTACGCGCTGATAGGATTCCAAAGACTATAGCGAATGAAGAGGGGAGTGCGCTCTGGAAGAGCTCGTCTGTTAATCGTACATATCTCAGAATGCATAGTGCTCCTGCTCGCTTTGAGCTGAACAATATTTACATTGATCTGATGCTGTAATAATAAAAAAGTTCTTTTTCTTTATCAACACAAGATCAATGGGAATTCATTTTCATTTATAGCAAAAAAGGCAAACATAGGCCGGCTATAAATTTTTCATCTCCTAAAAAAAAAAAAGAAGCTCTTGTTAATATTTTATGCTCACAATGTTTAATAATGTCAACTATTCAACATCTACCTATGGCTGTACTTGAGCTTATTTTCAAGGAAATAAAAGCACCAGAAGACATAAAGAACTGCAAGTCAGTCTGTATCAATTGGTACTTTTTTTTTACAAGGATGTTGTTTGAAAAGATTACCCTCTACAGTCATCATGACCTTCAACAATACTTGCAACTGATTACACAGCATCAGCCTGATAATAGTAGATTAGCACAAGTGGGTGAATATGCTACTCAACTGTCTCTTCAGTTTATCTGTGGAAACTCGTGCATATCACGCAAAGACTTTGAGAAACTAGTTGTATACTGTCCAAACATTGGAACCATTTACTTGGATCCACACCTTTTCGATGGTTGTATCTCAGCCTACTTGCTTGATATTGACGACAGCGTAAAGTGGAGGCTACGAGTCATTAGTAGTTGTGATTTTAATCATGTCAATATGACCGTCGATCACTTTTACAAATATAAAGATTCTATTACTCAACTTTATGCTCCTCCTGTGTTTAAAGATGTATCTTTCTTGACATCATTTCCGTCGCTTCAAAGGTTGTGGATGTCACAGCATTTCTCCATCAATACAATGCAGGATTTTATATTTATCTTTGATGCCTGTCCTAAATTGATTGAATTGGAGGTGAATATTGCCACAGAAACATGTTCAAAAGTAGTTCCGATTGTTCATACCACATACCCTTACTTGAAGACACTCATCATCAAAAACTACGCACGAAGTACGTCAAGGGCATTCATTGACTATATTACCCAGAGATTCGTCAATCTCTCCAACCTGTGCTTATGGATCACGCATTTGCCTACACAGATAGTTCATGACAAAGCATTTGACCAGCTATTGAATTTTTTCTTTAAACAAGCTAAACAATCCTTCTCAATTCGGTTATTTATAATCAATCATTCAGGAACTGATACAGACACTACATTAGGTACCATTGTCTGCAGCTATCTAAATACTGTTTTCAGATCAACTCCCAATGTATATAATGACTTGTCAATCTATGGAGCACGTTCAGAACACAAACAGACTGAAATATCTTTTTATCTTGAAGAAAAGGCCAACGGACAACTAAATCAAATGGCTACATTGTACGATCCTCGTTTTGCCCAAGAGTTTGGATTGATTCCATATTTGGAAAGTGTAGCAAGCCGTGTACATAGACTATTAGTGGCTGATAATTACCACCGACAAAAACCCATTCCATCCGATATTTGGTCTTTTGTTGAAAGATGTTACCGACTTGAAAAGCTACAATTGGAATTTTACAGCTTGACAAATACTCAGCACTGCATCAACAGATCTATTCGACATGTAGTCATATCCAAAGCAGTGGTGTCTTCCACCTTTTTTAAATCTTTGGCAGCTAGTTTCCCAAATTTGAGAGTGCTTCATGTAGAATACACCCGAGCCAAGGTTGAAACATCATTTCCTACTTGTTTAGACATCAATCTGGCTGATTTGAATCTTGATGTTCTGTACATAAACAGACTGTGCTTGATAGGTATCAATTTTGACAAGACAGATGAGATCGTCTTGGTGGAAACCTCTGAGACGTCTACATGTTTGAAGATAAGCTACGATTGTGATACAGAAGACTACATAGTCACTAAAGTAGAAGAAAGGGATGACAGAGATTATGTAATGCGAATAAGCTGTCAAAAGATACACACACTCGAAATGTTTAACGTGCGTTTTACTTTGGACACATAGCTTTTTTTTTTGAAATAAAGAATAAAGAGATGTAATATACAAGAGAGTATCAAATTCTTTATAGCATTGCATTCATATGAGCCCATCACTGCTTGCCACGTATGATATACGCATTGTGCTACACCCAGATATACCTTTCCAAGTAGATGAAATAACATGACGAATTTCAAGCAAGTGATCTGATTGGCTTGGATTGCTTGAATTCATTCAATCCAAGGCACACAGTTCCACAATAAATATAGCATCTATTTTTATAGATAAAATATCATATAATAATGAATAATATAAAAGCCCCTTTACTACCCATAGCCATTCCCCCCTCTCTTTATTTGGTCTCATCATGTATTCTTGAAAACAAACAATAAGATCGGAGATGAATAATTTAGCATGAATTCAGATTGGTTACCAGACAATGTCGCAAATAGTAAATTGACCAATAAAATAGTAGGATCTTATTCGATCTGCTTTATCCCAATCTCTTACTACTGTTTGAAACCCTCATTCTATAGAATTCTACAAGGAAAGGAAAAAGGAAAAAGATAAAAGTAGAAGAGAGGATGGTGATGAATATGGATATAGAATATTCAATTTAAATAATTAAAATAAGCTCATAACTTGAATGTCAACAGATAAGCTTCTTCATATCTGTGCCACTTGAACATCAATGCCTATATAGATCGATACCTTTTTAGTTTCTCTTTTTTTCATTTTCTCCTTTTTTTCTCTTTTTTCTTTCTTTCTCTTTACATTTGACATCATGAAAGTTATTGATAAAATCAAAAAGGCTGAGGCAGAAAATAGACCCTTTTGGTCCTTTGAATACTTTCCACCCAAGACACCTCAGGTAAATATATGCTTATTACCTATAATTCATCATCTAATATAAACAATTTAGGGTGTTCAAAACCTCTATGACCGTATGGAAAGAATGCAACGTTATGGTCCTGAATTTATCGATGTCACTTGGGGTGCAGGTGGAACATCTGCTGAATTGACAACAGAGATTGTTGCCACTGCACAATCCGTCTATGGTTTGGAAACAATGATGCATTTGACATGTACAAACATGCCTGTTCAACAAATTGATGACGCACTAGAGGTAAAATAACATGTTTGTATTATGAATAGCTCATTCATATGTTTTTTTTAGGCTGCTAAAAAGTGTGGATGTCAAAACATCCTGGCCTTACGTGGAGACCCACCCAAGGGTCAGGCCAATTGGGAATCATGTGAAAATGGATTTGAACATGCAATTGACCTTGTCCGCTATATTCGTAAAAAGTATGGAGACTACTTCTGTATTGCTGTTGCAGGTAATTATAAGAATTCTATTCATTTTTTCTCTTTATTCACACAACAACACAGGCCATCCTGAGGGTCACATCGATAACCCCGATAAAGAAGACGATCTTTTGAGATTGAAAGAAAAGGTGGACGCTGGTGCTGACCTTGTTGTCACACAGCTCTTTTTCGATGTAGACATATTTATTGAATTCTATAAGAAGGCCCGTGCGATTGGTATCACTGTTCCCATCTTGCCTGGTGTGTTCCCTATTCAAAACTACAGTGGACTGAAGCGAGTGATTGCATTCAACGACAACTTTGTACCACAAAAGATCTGGGATGATCTCGAACCCATCAAAGATGACGACACAGCTGTCAAGGAATATGGTATCAACCTTGCTGTTGAGTTCATCAAGCGATTCCGTGAAGTCGGTATCAACGGCTTCCATCTCTACACTTTCAACCTCGAACGATCCTCTCGTCTTGTCCTCGAACGACTTGACCTCGTGGCTCCTCTCGAAAATATCAAGCCTTTACCTTGGTCTCCTTCACTCAATACCAAGCGTGCCAAGGAAAATGTACGTCCTATCTTTTGGAAGAATCGTACCAAGAGCTACATCCAACGTACAGAAACTTGGGATGAATTTCCTAATGGTCGATGGGGTGACTCTCGCTCGCCTGCTTTTGGTGAATTAGATGGCTGGGGTATTAACCTTCGATACCCCGTTGAACAGTGTATCAGCATGTGGGGTACTCCCAAGTCTGTGGATGATATTGCCCTGACCTTTGCTCGTTACTGTAAGGGCGAAATTGCCGGTATTCCTTGGAGCTCTCAGCAACTCGACCCTGAAACCGACATCATCCGTCAGCGCTTAGCTGCCATCAACTTGCTTGGTTACTTTACTATCAACTCTCAACCTGCAGTCAATGGTGTCAAGAGCTGTCATCCCATCTATGGTTGGGGTCCCAAGAACGGATATGTCTACCAAAAGGCTTATCTCGAATTCTTTGTTTCACCAGAAAAGTTGAATGAGTTGATCGACAAGATCAGTCAGAACCCTCAAGTGACTTACTATGCTGTCAACAAACAAGGTGACCTCCGTACGAACACAACGAGTGATGAACCCAATGCTGTCACCTGGGGTGTCTTCCCTGGTAAAGAAATCGTCCAACCTACCATTGTTGAATCTGTTGCTTTCATGGCCTGGAAGGATGAAGCATTTGAACTCTGGAACCGATGGGCTCGTATTTATGAACGTGATAGTGAATCAGCCAAGCTTATTTTAGATATCACAGATAGTTACTACTTGATTAATATCGTCCACAATGATTTCCAAGATGAAAACGGTATTTGGAGATTGTTTGACTTGGAAATCGATGGTGAAATCTCTCGTAAGTTATTACAGTCAAGCGTTGCTCGTTAAGCAGTATTGTATAATCCCTCATTGTATTCAACATGCTCCCTCCCTCATATATATACATTTTTACACTATATACATATGCACACAAATCTGAAGTTTTGAAAACTCATTGTTAATAGTATTCAACTACCATAAAATTTAATATAAAGGTTTTTAACCTAAATTTGAACAACACAAAAAATTATCTTGATACATTCGATTGTTATAACATAATGAAGTCTTGCATTTATACAAGAGATACTTTAAGGTCATATATCATTTGCTGTCAAGCACATATAGTAGCCACTAGTATAGCATTGATAAATAATCTCATTGACCACATTTATCATACTGACAACATTAATATTCCCCCATAAAACTCTCACACAAACTTAATAATATTCAGCTCTTTTTATAAATAATTCGCAAGTCATCGACTAAATCGACTAAATAACCTTTTTAAATTACAATTAAAGCTGAATATAATAACTACTGGAACTTGGGATATGTCCACGCAGAACGATAGCCTTAGGCCAGACGATATCATCATCAACGATGATAATCTCATTCAACATGTTAAAAAAAAAACAAGGTAATAACAGATATATGCCTTTGAATTAATTGAAGCTGACCCTTTGTTTTAGTAAAGCTGCAAAGATCTTATCGATGACAAAGCACGAAGAGTTATCTGACGAAATGTCTAAAATATTAAATCGAGATTAGAATCAGTACCCTCAGTTGCGCTACTGTACTTCTCAACTTCTGGCTGGTACGATTTTAGTGGAAGGAAGAATGGCAATTTTGCTAAATATCATTGAATCTTACTCTTGAGATCCACTCTTAGATGCCCATCGTGAAAAAAAAAAAGTTGCCTGGCCAATATGACTACTTACTTACATGCATCATCACCACTCTCGATGAGCAAAAACTTGTTATGGGTGCATGCACTTGTAGTCTCCTAGTGACATCTAGCTTCCGACTTGATAGTGTTTCCGTAAATATGGGATCGGCAACCTCACACTTCAAGCCATCAAATAGTACCAAAATTTATTTAAAGCATTCTATCGAACTCGTAAAGACCATGTTATCTGATCCTGCCGTCAATTGCTCCCAGACATTGCCATCTTTATACATGCCCAAGCAAGTATTAGTAAATCTGATCGCATTTCCACATACACACAATGTCGTTTGTCATTCAGAATTGCTTCCCATCCCGGAAAGAAGCCTGTAGCCATTTGAACGCTTTCAGATCAAAAAACAAACCGTAGTCGGCTATGTCACAGGAAAAGATCGCATCGTTGTTATTTCGGGAAATAGCCAACCAGGTAATAAATAATGGTGCTGTATTGAATATAACAGTAGTGAAGAGCATTATTGGTACCAGTAGAAGAAAGTCGTCGGTCGTTATGATTATTCAAAACATAAAAAAGTTTTGTTCGAAGAAGTTCAGCAAGATATAGGTACAATTGGCAACGAAAAGCTGAATAGTCAGTTGGTTGATTTAGCCAACCTCATTAGTAACAAGAAAGAAAATGAAAAAAAAAAAAAGATGGCTGATTGTATTAAAGAGTTCTACTCTGTTTACCCACCCTTCCCTTTACTCCCCCTTAAGCTGTTAATACGATTTATAAAAATTATGATATGGTATCGATTATTTGCTATCCAATATGTTTCACGAAATAAAAGGCTCAAATTTTTCATGGCCCCTTAATAAGTGACAGTAGAACAAAAAAATTAAATGGTAAAGAAGTGGCTGTTAATGGTAGAATAGAAACCAGATCCGCTCATTTTATGAACTATTTAAATAGTATTATGGACTGTTTAGATAGAAATGACTCACATGGCTATTATCTGGTAATGAATAACGCCGCTATTCATAAGCCTGTTGTTATCAGAGCATTAATCAAAGAAAGAGGCTATAAATATATTTATTTGCTTATTGACCAGCTTCTTTTATTTCCAAACGCAAAACACTTTGAAGTAGCAATGCTTCAAGAAACAAACGTGCAATTGAAACAAAATCAAGACACTTTCGAAAGATTCGCCAATCTAATAAAGCCTCCTAATATACAAATATTTGAAAATAAACTTGGTAAAGTGCCTGTAGTAAACACTGAAAAGCTATCCAATACATCAAAGAGTCAGTTAACGCTGCAGGCTATCTATGATGCAGGTAAAATATTAAAGAACCAATCGATCGTTTACAAATCATTTACTATTGCTAATTGTCTAAAACTTTACTGTATTTCCTTTAAAAGACTTTTATTGGCTGATCATCCGGATAAACCAAACAGCAACTTTAAAAACGAAAGCCAGTTTAACTCTTTGTCTCTCAGGGGGAGGACTTTTTTCTTTTTTTCTTTTCTATTTTTATTTGTAAAAAAATGTCCATTGCAATGCAGAAGCATCGGCAAAAGCCGTTAAGCACTGCAACTGTTGTTGATCGGTCATTCAAAGGAATCTCATTAGCATGGCTGCTTATCTGTGCAAGTACCTTCTTGGGCATGTACCTTTCTTTCTGTCTTCACTACCGCCTACCTTCCCCTACAAACCAGCTTGGCTTTAGTCCAGAAACGGGCCTATCTGAATTTTCTGAAAAGAACGCAATAGAGACCATATCCTATTTGAGCGAAACCATCGGCTACCGTAAGTTTAAAATAAAGAGTTTACACATAACCTATATAACGTGTGTATAAAGGAACTATTGATTGATACGTGTGTGGTATATAGGCATTGTTGGCACAGTAGAAGAACAACAGTCTTATGACTATATCAACAATATTATCCAACAATATCAGCATGAGGCAAAAGGAATTCCCGGATCTCCAAAGTTTGACATTTGGTTCCAACAAGGCTCGAGTTCACATCGATTTGACATTATGGACAAGAGTAAGGAAGAAAAGAATAACGATTAGCTAGTGTGTTGATATATCTGTTGTATTAGTGGTCCTGAAGGCATATACCAACGTGACAAACATCATCGTTCGTCTCTCCTGTCCTATCAATCCTGAACATCCCGAAGATCGTTCCTGTGAGGATAATGCAATTTTGTTAAACGCGCATTTTGATACAACCCTAGGGTCTCCTGGAGCGACAGATGATGGTTCAGGTATTGCTGTCATGATGGAACTCATTCGGGTCTTGAGCAAGCGCGATTGGTCATCTCATAAAAATGCCGTTGTATTCCGTAAGTAACAATACACTCTTCCTACATTTGGTATCTCCTTAACACGTCATGTGTAGTGTTTAATGGAGCAGAAGAATCTTTGCAAGATGCATCACACGCTTTCATTACTATGCACGAGCTTCGAAACACGTAAGATACATTCATCTTATTTATATCCCACTAACGAATGAGGTTTCATGCAGAATTCGCTCAGTTGTAAATATCGATGCTTGTGGCACAACAGGTAGAGAGATTTTATTTCAAGCTAACTCAAAGGAAATGGTGGAAGCATATAGACAAGTGCCTTATCCACATGGCACCGTTATGGTAATTTATCAGAGAAAAAAAAAAAAGATAAAAATAAACGACTAATTAGACAATAGGCAAATGATGTGTTTCGTACTGGCTTGATTCTATCAGATACAGATTTTAGACAATTTGTGCAATATGGAAACTTGACTGGTATTGACATGGCTATCTATAAGAACTCATACTTGTATCATACCCACCTTGATATCCCTCGATACCTCGAACCTGGCGCCATACAACATCTTGGTGAAAACACGTTAGCCATTGTGAACTATTTAGCGCAGAATGCGTCATTAGAAGATATCAAGCCTTCAAGTGAAGTTGTCTTTTTTGATTTCCAAGGCCTCTTCTTTTTCGTCTATACCTGGGCAACAGCGTATACGCTTCAAATGTCCACGGTTGTATTAGCTACTGCTTATATTGGATATGTCACCCTAAAGACACACCGATCTTCTCCCTATCGTTCTATATCCTCCATTTTAATCTCTTATGCCAAGTCTACGACATCTGTTTTTGCAAGCATGATCAGCGCTCTTTTATTGCCTGTGACCGTAGCCCTTCTGATCACCTCTGACACCTTCAACCGACACATGGCATGGTTTAAACACGAATGGTATGGTGCTCTCATATTCAGTCCTACTGGCCTTGTTGGAGCTTATGCTGTCCAGTACCTATTCTATCAACTACCTGGACCTGCTCACTTTGATATGGAATACGGCACCTTTAACTCACTCATGCTCTGTTTCGCTATCTCTACCTTCCTCTCTACCTTGACAGGCGTCGCAAGCTCATACATCTTTTGGCTCTACTGTGTTGTCTTACTTGTTGCCTGTGTGTTGAACGAATGTCTTCGTCCAGCACCCTCCAAGATCTATCTGCCTCAAGTAAGCCACGTCACTTATTCCGTCACCAGCTTCGTCCTGGCTTTCCTTTACGCAGACTATGCCTATGCCCTGGTAGATCTCTTTGTGCCCCTGACGGGTCGTATGGGTGTAGACACCCCCGTGGACGTGATTGTTGCTGTTATCTACGGCATGATCGTCTTTATGGTCTCCATTCCTTCGATCGCACATGTTCATCGCTTTGGAAAGGGGGTGATCAAGAAAATGGTGATCCTCTTACTCTTGTTCCAAACCGCTGTTTTGACGGCTGTTTATATCGGCGGTGGTACTTTTGGTGGTTGGGCTTTTCCTTATGACGAATTACACCCAAAGCGATTGTAAGAAAGCTTTTTATTCATAGACTAATAACTAACATGAGGGTATTAGGTTTATTCAGCAGTTGAAGAACTTGACCTCGGGCGAAATCACTGTTGGCGTAGCTCAAGCAGATCACGGTCCTTACATTCAAACGGTTATCGGTACGCTTGAAGATAGACTTGGCGTAAAGGCAGAGACTCGCCGTGCGCCTGATCATATGAACGATTGGGATTCAATCTATCCATTTAGTGCATTCTTGGGAGGATATCGATTCGATGTGGAGCCTTATATCCGTTCGACAGGTAACTTTACCGAACAATCCTTGGCGGCGGCCTTATCTGGTCCCTTCCCGGAGATGAAGGTGTATAACGATACCTTTGATCCTCAGACTGGCGTTCGCTCTTTCTCTATTGTTTGTTATGCGCCCACGTATACCTGGACTGTGGCGGCCTTTGATGGTCATGTGGTTGATTGGAGCATTCAGGACGAAGATCCTCTGCCAACATCTTCCCATTATGTTGTTCGTCACGTCAGTGGATATGGAAATGATGGATGGACCATAGACTTGTCTTTCAAGGTGCCTGAAGAAGAGTATGAGAAAGCATTAGAAAACAAATGGAAAGTGCGTTTTGAATTTACAGCATTAGAAAAGGAAAGCTTTGCTGGGCGAGGCGAAGAGCGCTTGATTGGTAACGTAGGCATCATGTCTGTTGTGAAGGAAGCATTGCCTATCTGGACATCAACTACTTGGCTAAGTTCAGTTGTAAAGGTGTGGGAACTTTAGATTTAAAGAATAAAAAATATGTATTTATAAAAAAAAAAGAAAGAGTCCGTTTTTATTGTTCTTTTTCCTAAGGACGTGCACCAACACCACCAGCACGGTCATATACAAGTTGGGCTACCTTGAAGGCAAGATCGTCTGTTTCAGCTCGTGTAGCAGCTTCGGCATAGACTCTGACAGCATCCTCTGTACCAGATGCACTACAAAAAAAGTGTTAGCTGCGCTTCTCTCTTTTTCTTAAAATTACTTACCGAACAAATGAACGGCCATTGGCATATTTGGCGACAAGAGCATCGATCTCGGCTTGAAGTCCCGCAGGTTCAACCAACTGACGTTCAGCATTGGTTGTCTTGAAGATATGTCTGTCTGAAACAACAACTTTAACAAGACGGTTGGGAAGGTCGGTGTATGCCTGGTCCCATTCTTCTAGGCTCCATTGAAGGTTAGTGAGAATAGCTTCGACCAAGAGCATATCAGAAATGGCATCTCCAACTGTCTGGTTGATAAGTTCTGTTAAAGCTCTAAGCTGTGTAATAGCTTGGTTTTGAGCTGGTGATTCACTAGAGACATCAAATGAGTACCTTCAAATTAACATACACACACACTTGTTCTTACGCTTCAGCAGTATTAATTGTGCTCAGGGCATCAGGACTAAAGAGGACGGTACCGTGTCCATTGGCTTCAAAGTAAACACCAATATCATATTTTTCAGCTTCATGATGAAGATGCTTAACACCAGTAGATACGCATGAAACAGGCACTTTCTTTATAGAGTAATTAGTTGGAATGTAACAAAAAAAAAGAGAAAACTTACCAAAACTTTAGTGAGGTAGTTGGTCGAGCTACCATTGGCGTAAGCTGTTTGTACGACACCCACCTTGATGGAGTCGATACCGGCTTCATTAAGAAGGTTTGAGATAAAGTGAGCAGCAAGACCAGCAATCTTGTCACCGTCCAGAAGCTTGAATGTGCCATCAGAAGCAACATAATAAAAAACGATACGGTCAGCATCACCGTCAAAGGAGCAGCATCTGTCACCAGCAGCAATGGTTATACCGCCAGGGGCACGTTGTTGTGTCTTTACAAAATCGGCACCACACTAAGGATTAACGATCAGCCTCAGCTTTTTAATCAACACAGAGGACTACTTACGTTCTTATTGAGTTGACCGAGAGCAGTGATTTGATCATTTACAATGTCGACGGCAAAGACATCAGATGGGATATATTTAGTAAATTCACGAAGCTTGGGAGCACCAACACCATTAGCACAGTCCACGTGTAAGGTAGATAAACGCGCCTTTCCTTTCTGTATGTCGACGTAATGAGCAACCAATGGCTTATGTTTGTATTTATATACTTACGACAGCAGCAATATATGCATTTGCCAATTTCTTATAGTATCCTTCCTCTGTTGGCTCTCCATAAGCATCACTTGTGCCCTGTGTGTTGATGCATCGAACGAGATAATGAAGCATAGGTGTTGTCTTTAAGCCAAAGTTGGTCATCTTTGCACCTGCAGCTTGAAGGCCACTTTCGAGACATTTGACCAGTTGAGGGCAACTAGGTCTATTTGAAAAGTCTGAATAAAATCCCCAAGTAAATTCTCTTTTTGTCTTTACCTTGTATCGTGTGCATAAATAACAGCAGCAGGTGTTTCCAAATCAATCTTGTTGATAGCAATGATTTCATTAATAACTTCTACCAAGTTATCACCAGAGGCAGCATTAGCAAGCTTAGTAGCATACACTTCCCAAGACTGCTCGAGCATTTCACCACGAGGGTCAACGAGTTTGACACCATTGTCCTATAGTGTACGCGTGTATGTCAGTATGAGTAGTTGAGACATATAAAATAGTATTACTTCTTCAGGATTATGAGAAGCAGTAATCATAACACCAATAGTGGCTCCTTGAAGCTTCTTTGAACGTAAAGTAGCCAAGATGGCAACTTTATACATTACGGAACCTAACACGTCGGCCCTGAAATGTGGTTAGTGTAAAGTAGTTGTAAGAAAGGTTTTTGCTTACTTTGTTCTAAAACCAGCAGTACCATAAGTGTATTTATATCCTTCGACTTCGATAGGAATAGTGTTTTGTTTAATAGCAGCCAAGTCAAAACTCATTTTGAAGATGAAAGAAAAAAGTTAAAAAAAGAACATACAGTGAAGTCCTTCTTTTTATAGCCATCAAAATGCAGGTGTTTTTTGGGGAATAGAAACTCAGTTGTCAAGCTATTCTCCCCTTCATTGTTTTTTTTTTGCTGCTCTTTTCCTTATCCTTTTTGATTTATATTTATTGAACCTTATTCCATCTTTATAGTTTATAAAGGAGAGAAAGAAAGAAACAGAAAAAGAGACAAGTGTTTAGGAGTAGTAATAGTAATAGTCATAGTGTTAAAAGTCAGCTCATACGTTCCATTACATGTCAAGGAAGAGAATTAAGGCATTTTTATTTTTTCCACATGCTTCATATAGTAATCCTCTACTTTAACTAGAGCTGATGTACCATCCCCTTCTATAGCCAGCATTTTATTACTTAGAATAAGCTGTCGATAAATGCGTTCCAAAGCAGGTATCTCTGGTTGTTGAAGAAAGGCTATATCCAAAAATAAGGCTCCCCTTTTCTTTTTGATCATTTATTTATAGAACTTACCCAGAATAGCAGCATTTACTTCTGTAGCTAATGCATCTCTTCTTGAAACACTCATTATATGTGACACTGGACTCGTATAAGGATCGTGATAAGCCAACAATGAGAATATTTCCTAACATTTTATCATCATGACTACTTAGTATTTAATGTTATAACAATATAACTTACCGTTAGACTCGCCTTTGTCTTATCTGAATGATCCAACTTATACTCCTCCTGCAGCTGTTGCCCGTATTTCATAACACGTTCCAAGGATTCCGCGGATACATCCTTTTCCGACTTCTCATCAATGTCCATCATATGTGTTTGAGCTTCACTGTGCTCGTGTTTGGTGTGCTTGGAGTTTTCCAAATTCACATCTTTCTTTTGATTTATAGATGAAGCTATTTCAGCATAACTTAATCTTCTTTTCTGTTTACTAGGTTGTGGCATCTCTCCGAGCTCATTACATTCAAATGACGATTTTTCGCTCTTTGTATGTGTATGTTTACAGTATTCTCGCATCATCTCCACAAATTTACCACACTTTAGCATCAATTGAACTGATTTACCGCGTTCTCCTTGATCTAAAAGCTTTGGAAAGTGTTGCTGAATTAGTCTAATTGCACCGTCTATATCTCCTCGAATAATAGCCGATCGAATAGCTACAAAAGGAGTGTTTATTGAACCGTCTTTTTCTTGATCTCGGATCTTACCTGTTCGTTGCTCCATTCCGGTTCCGCGGACAGTGACTGTATCTTCTTGATCTGTATCCGATATACTCTTTGTATTCTTAACAAATGCAAATGCAGTCTTGGTGTATCCATGATGTATCAAGTAAGATAGAACAAGTTGATTGAGATCATACTCTGTATACGGTGTTCTATCAATAGACTGTGTGGATGTCATCTGTTGAATGGATAGTGCCTTTTGATCCTTTTTTTTTTGAAAAACAAATGAGATCAACCCTTGCCCTTTCCTTTTTTTTTTTTCTTACCTTGATATACTGTTCAATATCAAACACAAATGGCTCATGTCCAAAATTGGTCGTAATCTTTTCTCCGGTCGTACGCAATCCAACAGACGGATACAATGGTTTACTCACATCAATCTGTCTGAACGCTGTGCCCAGAAACTTGCCATTCTTCGTATAAAAGGCCGATCCATCTGCAAAATTGACACCACAGCCAATGACATCTCCGGTTGTAAAGCAAGGACCATAATTTTGTCCAATGCCAGAACCAGCAAATGAGTGACCATCGTCTCCATGATACCCCCAAGAATCTACGTCCCATCCGGGAAGTCGTTCTGTTTTGTTTTCTGCACAGCAAAATCCAATACCGATATACCCATCCTCTCCCTTGGATATGACTTTCATCTCATAATAGAATATGCCACATTGAGGTCGCATAGGAAAGTTCGATCTTGCTAGTGCTGCATGTGTCTCTTGTTTGCCTGGTCCTAATATATACTTAGTTTCTTCTTTTGTTTATTACAAGCGCAAAGCGTACCAATATATGTCAATTCGATGCCATTACTGCTAACATCGATATTTTTTGATTTGTCTTTTGAATTCCAAAATGTAGGTAAACGCAAGTCAAGGTTAACAAGATCGTGTTCTTGTTTGTCTTTTACTGTCGCAGTTGATTCTTGTGTTGTCTTTTGAACATGTTGCATCAGATTGTATTGCTCAGTGACTAAATTTCCATAAAGTGTCAGTTTAAGATAACTGGGATATTTGGGTGGAGCCAATGACCAATGAGGTGGAGATGAGGCACTAGTCTTAACCTTTTGACTACCAAGTCCCGGATAGAGCAGTGCAGGGAAAGCTATATTATAAGTGGAGGTCATCACTATTGAGGAAGAAGAAGAAAAAACACACGTGATACGTCATGATTATGCGGTTTTAAAAAAGTCTCACAATGATTTATGCATTATGTTACACACTTTGACAGCAGCGTTTTTTTACACTTTTATTTGGTTCATCGATTGCTGAATATGATGCACCTTGGGATGAGATTGACCAAAGACCACGGAACGTATGTTGAGAGCTTGTTGAAAGGCATGTCGTGCTTCCTTTAGCCATTTCTTTTCCAAGATCACACTCGAACATTCATTTGCCATCTTTTGACACAGCTCTCCTAGATTTTGCCAGTAATCAGACAGTTCTGACGTATTACCAGGTAGACCTCCAATGGTAGCGTACTGTTCTATAAGTGATATAATCGACTTGTTTGTCTCGATGGCTCCTTTCAGGTTGCCATTATAGCGCATACAATTCATCAGTGGAATATACGAGTTGAAGCGAAGTGAATGCAAGGGATGTAGTTTACCCTTTTCTATAGTTACATTTTGGGTCAAGCGCTCTAATTGCTGACCTCCAGGTCTAAAATCGCGCTTTTGACGGATATATGTCATACCCGCCGTATAGCTCTTCTCTGCTTCTCCCAAAACGGTTCGCAGTTGGTCTCCTTCTATTTCATGTCCACATGTAGCGCATTTGAAACTAGGTTCGACTGATACGTTGAGCTGTCCTTTTAGTAGAATATCTATATTTGTTGGTGGTATGATATATACATCATTTGCACACTGGTGACAAACAATACCAGAAAGTAGGCGATCCACTGATTTTTCCATAGGACTGGTACATCTCTTACACTTGCACCAAAAATGTTTAGTCGCTAGTAGTTCCTGTCGTCTCTCGTCTCTATTTGAGTAAATGTCGATATAACTAACAACCAATTCCTCATCCTTTTGAACTGGGCGGATGGTTCTAAAGGCTAGCTGGCCATTGGGTAATCCAACAAATGCTGTGTTTGGATTACATCCATGATTGAAGAATAATGCACCCAGAGGGAATAAACCAAGGGCAACATCTGTATTTCGTGAATGGTTATCGCCTAATCCATGAGCATTCGAATTGATCCTTTTTTATCATAATACATTAATAAATACAATTGTTCTTTTGTACGTATTTTAACTTTAAAAATTACCTGCAAGCAAGGGCAACCATATCTTCAACTGGAATTCGCAAAGATTCTGGTAACTCTGTTAATAGTCTTTCAGCTGTGGAAAGAAAAGAAACAGATCAATAAAAGGGTTAGCAATGAAATAATCGAGACAAGGACTTACAAGCAGCTGTGAGAACATGTTTAAATGCAGCAGGCGCGCTTTCGATATGACTTAGTAAATCTTGTACACACCAAAAGGGCGTCGCGTCTGAAACGTGATCTTGAGAATCTAGCTGACGACGAGCAAGCAGTAAGAGCATCAATCGAAGTAGATCAATCTCGACATCAGTAGCCTGAGCAATTGCTTTAAGCTGACCAAAAGTACTACAAATCAGCTCATGTAGAGCGCGATCCTTATCCAAACATGTCTTTGAACAATAATAAGAAAGTGGACAATGAGTGCATCTCACTTTGTCTGATGATAGATCTGCTAGACAAGTGTGGCAGTTTTGGTCAATAAAGTCAGAACGAACAACGAAAGCCGTGGCTGTCTCGAGACTGACGGTGACACCTTCAGCTAATTCCTTTGCAGCAACAGCATGACGTCCCTTTGCTTTTGTATTCTTTAGTTGAACTGGATAGTCTGTAAACGCCTTTTCATAAAATGGGTTGATGTTCTCCAATACGACAGCCTTCTTCTTATTCTTTTTCTTTTTGCTGCTTGATTTTTCTTGAACTGAACAAGCATTGTCTAATGTCTCGCTTAGTTTGGTTATTTGCTCGTCAGCAAGGGCCATGTTTTTTTTTAAAAAAAAAAAAAAAAGGAAAATATGTCACAGAAATGATTCCTGAAAGTAGTAGTTTAACAGTGAATTTATTTTGAATAATGGAAGCATCCAAGGTATTGTTAAGAATAAAAAGGGAAAGAAATGTTGTGAATATATGTCATTTTGTGTATTGGGCAAACACTGTCCCAGAACTTTATTTGAGCAAAGATGAGCACTATGTATTTGCTTACATTGATGACAGCATGAACAGAATAAGTTTGTTTACTTTGTCAACATATAGAATCTATCATTCCCTCATTAGTCTCTGTTACTTTTTTGTAGAAAGACTTACATTCTGTATTCACTTTTCTCTCGAGCTTACATGACTTATCCTGGACTTTATCCATTCGACAACTATAATCCCTTATGCATACATGCTTTTCTCGATTGATCCAATGTTGAGAGTATCCGACTAATACACACATGTATTTAAATGAGAATATGATAGTGCCCATATTCCATATTCAAGAATTAAACATGAAACTTCATGTCGAAAATTAAAGGTGAAACGTAGTAAAAAACTTGTATAAATCCCTAGTCTCTTTATTTCGTGTGCAACAACATTGCTAGAACCCCCCAGCTTTAAGATTTACAAATTATGCCAATTGAACGAATATTAAAATGACTCTTTAATAAACCGATGTTCATTCCTCAACGTAATCTGGTATACTTGATGCATTGAACCCCTCAGAAAAATATCAGCAATGCAATACAAGTTTGATTTTTAGACTGAAATATATTATCAGCGAAACTTAATATGCTTATCTCAAATCAGGCCAAGAAGAGAAAGAGAGAGAAAGAGAGAGAAAGAGAGAGAGAGGACGATAAGAGCCAAAGTCAAAGTGCAAAAGATAAAGTAAGTTTATCAACGTCATTAAACAAACTTGCTGTCCTCATCAAAGGAGGGAGGGTTTCATATATTGACAGTCTCTCCAGGAAGCAACTAAAAAAGTAACAATTTCACACACACGCTAGTCTGTGACTCAACATGAATATTTACACTATGAGTCAGAGTTTCTCTTGCTAAAATTACGGGGTAAGGCTACACAAAAAATCCCAAATTCGGCATATTGTATAGATGCAGAACCTCTTATCTTTTTGAAAGCCCGAATACACACGATAAGATATAAAGAGATCAGCTTTTTCATTTTTTTCATTATCATTCACTTTTTATCATGACTGCATTTTCTTTAAAACCTCAAAAGCCTAACCACTTTATCACCACTGCCGACTATACTGCAGACCAGCTATTCGATCTTGTGTACCGAGCGGTTCAATTCAAGGTTCAAGCAAAGACTTGCCCAAAGAACGCCGAGCGTCCTCTTGCTGGCAAGACAGTAGCCCTCATCTTCTCCAAGCGATCCACTCGTACCCGTGTTGCTACAGAAACCGCTGTGAATTATCTTGGTAAGCCTCAAATTGGGAAACATAGTCAATGATCATTAACCTGTTTATTTCAAGGTGGTAATGCCATGTTTTTGGGCTCACAAGATATTCAATTGGGTGTCAATGAATCCTTGTTTGATACAGCTCGTGTCGTCAGTTCCATGGTCGATGGTATCATGGCTCGTGTAGGTGATCATTCAGAAATTGAGGTAAGAGAGAGAACTTGATGGTATATTTGTATCTTGTGCTAACTTTCAATTATCTAGACGCTTGCTAAAGAATCATCTGTGCCTGTGATTAATGCTTTATCTGATAAATATCACCCAACACAAATCTTGGCTGATTTGATGACCTTGCATGAATACTACTACCACAAGAAGAACGGTGTAACTGATTCATACTCTGCACATTTACAACATCCCAAGGAAACATTGCCTGGTTTAAAGGTTGCTTGGATTGGTGATGCGAATAACATGCTTCAAGAATTCCTTGTCTCATTTCCCAAGTGTGGTATCAGTCTTGCTGCTGCTTGTCCTGCCGGCTACGAATGCGATCAAGACGTACTTGACATTGCCAAGGCAGATGCTGCCAAGACAGGAGCCAGCCTTTTGTTCACTACTGATCCTAAAGAAGCCGTCAAGGACTGTGATGTGATTATTACTGATACATGGGTCAGTATGGGTCAAGAAGCAGAAAAGATCAAGCGATTGCAAGATTTCAAGGGATTCCAAGTGACGCATGAATTGGCAGCTGAAGGTGGTGCCAAACCAGATTGGATCTTTATGCATTGCTTGCCTCGTAAGACTGAAGAAGTGAACGATGAGGTCTTTTACTCTGATCGATCTGTTGTGTTTGCTGAAGCTGAAAATCGAAAGTGGACCATTCTTTCTGTTATTGATTCATTGATGGTTCGCGGTGGTATTTAAAGGGAACTATCCCTATTGTATATTTATTTTAAATTCTTGAATAAAATGCACATAGATATATATATCTTATAAAATATGTATTAGTATCTTATTATTTAATTAGGCTTAGAAAGAAGATGTGTCTTGAAGTATTCAAGCGCAGAGACAAGGTCATTTTCATTATACACAGTCTTGGATTGTGCCACATAAAGATCAGGACGTACAATTACGAGCACGCAAGGAGATGGTCCATCAAAGTACTTGGGGAAAAGAGGTAACAGTCCAACACGGCTAGTAATTGAGTAAGGAGAGTCCATACGTTCTTCAGAATAAAATGAGGTCTGTGCGTCCTGCTCTTCCTGAGGAAGAACAAAAAGGGGGTATTGATTAAAATGAGTATGCCATGACGATTCGACAATGATTCGCTTCACAGGATAAGGACGGGCATGAATCCAGAACTTCTCCAAGAGATCAAGCCTTGGTTTAGTTTGTGAAGGGCATGTGGCGACCAAGATGGCAGTATATTGAGTCGTTCCTATCAATATTTCGTGCAAATTCAAACGACGTATCAAACTTGTTCGTTTCTCGAGTGTACGTTGGCGAAGTCCCTCAGAGTCTGGTAAGAAGTGACCAGCCTTGATCAGTCCCTTATCGGAGGTGCCCAGGAGTTTCGAACCACCATCAACGGTTACAAATAGTTGCATCACGTTCTTGAATGAGTATTCTCTAACTTGAGGGATCATCACCATGGTAGACATGGCTGCTTCACGAATATTTCTAGCCAAGAATCCTTCAGTAATACCTGCCTGTGTGGCTCTGCTTGTCATCTTGATTGTTGAAGCTGCATGTGGTTCTCTCTACAATAAAAGTAAGTGTCTGAATGACTGTTTTCGCTTGTTTCAGCTACCTCAATGTGATAAGAGTCCAGCAGGGTTTCAGGATCAGCAGCTTGACCCTTTAGCACAAGGGACAACTTCCATGCAAGATTATCAGCTAGAGAGAAGCATATGTTACTCAAGTCCTTTTATTTTAAAATAAAAGCTTACCATCTTGTAAACCCAAGTTCATGCCTTGACCACCAGCAGGAGAGTGACAGTGAGCAGCATCTATATGAATTTTACATTTAGTTGTTATTATGATTGTTACATCTACAACAAACCTCCAGCCAAGAATGCTCTTTTGATTCTGTACTTGTTGGTAATTCTCTCGTTAATCCTAAAGTAAGACGACCAGATCAAATCACTGAGTGTGAATTTGAGAGGAGCAGTAACTTTATCAACAAAGGCTTGGATTTCCTCCAAGTTGGGTGGTTCCTCCTTTTGTAACCCATGGGTAGGTTTAGTAGTTTCTTCCTCGCTTCGATTATAAGCTTCGACATTGCCAAAGATACGAAACACATGGCTGTCGTCTTTTCCTTCTCTACGAGAGTAAATGCGTATCATGCCCATGACGTCTACAGATCAACATGAGTACTCGTACCATCACCTACAAGAGTAGACACTTACGCGATTCAAACATAAACGTATTCATCCTATCCATCATGTTTTCAATATTTTCACCATGAATGGACAGATCGGCCAAGAAAAACTTGGTTGTGACCGCAATACCTTCATAAGTGAACTCTGGGTTTCCCTTTCTAACTCTTGAATGACTACCATCTGCCCCGACAATAAAGCGTGACTCAACCTTGTGTTCTTGACCCGTCGTCTTGTCCAGCACGACTGAGACGACCTTTTCATCATCTTGCGTGTAGGATACAAATTCAGTTGACCAGTGAACTGTACAATCTGTCTCATCCTTGATGTGTCTTGTCAAGATCTCCTCGGTTTTACTCTGCATGACAATAGTCATATGTGGAAAAGGTGTATCACCTAAAGCATCAATGTGTCCAAACTAGGCAGGACGTCAACACATTATGATCTTTACACTTTTTTTTAATAAAACCTACCACAGCGCCTTTACGATACATCCGAATACCGCTCGAGACGAATCCTTCAGCAAGGAACTCACCAGCCAAGCCCTTGGATTCCAGAATTTCCATTGTACGAGACGTGAGAAGAATAGCTCGACTTTGATCTGTTGGTCCAGGCTTTGGATCAAGGCAGTAGACAGAGTGACCTTGACGTGCCAAGAGATAAGTAATAAAAAGTCCAGTAGGACCTGCTCCACTGACTAAGACATCAACTTTTGTTATATCTGACATTTGTTTGTTGGATCAAAGAAAAAAGAAACAAAGTACAAAAGGTGTATATTTATAGTTGCAGTAATCGGGATCGAATTATCCGCGAATTAAAACGAAACGAATTTTTCCGAGCGTCAATCACACAGCCACCCTGGGAACCGGGGGATAAAAGAGCTTAGCAGAAATATCATGCAACCTTTGAATACATCATTGTGATAGCCAAAGTAAGCTATTGTATTATAAATAAAACTAGTTTGACTTTATTAAATAACAAAAGTCTATGAGGTTGATTCTGACTGGACTTTGAGATAATATCTAAGACACGTACTACAGTAATAAGCTGTCATAAATAAAGATCTCGCCAAGAACAAATTGTGAAGCTTCTTTAGCTCAGTCGATCTCTCAATATCAAAAGAGGAAGAGAGACGTGAAGTAATGTCTTTTAGCTGAAGGAGGGCTAAGAAGATGACAACCTCATCATAAAAGGCTTTATCAGCAATGGATCAACATGAACGACCATCGGGAGATCACTACATATTATGAGTCAGAAGTACCATGAATGTAGTGCCGAAGATTTTCTCAAAATTAATGCGGTTTGTGATAGAGTCATTACGCAAAAAGCATGACAGGACAATGATGAACAAGGACGTAAGCAGACCTGGATTCATCTTCAGAAGTTTGGATTCATGATCACCAAGAAGACGAACAAATCGGATCCGAAGAAGATACAAGGATGATTCTATCAGTTCCAAAAACAAAGATAGGCAAGATACAGAGTCTTTTCAAATATTTAATTACTACAACAAAGAAAAAGGTCCTGCATGTGGATTGTAAGTTTTATTAGAAAAATTACGATAATGATTCCCCAGTGATAGAGGATGATACGCTACATTTGCGTTATGTAGAAAGAAATTAGGTAAGAAGTTTGAGATTAAACAAGCAGAATTGTGATATAGAAGACAATACAATGACAAAACTAGCTTGTACAAACCTAAAGGAAGTTTAGATCAATGTTTCAGTGCGTAGTCGCTCGTTCACTTTTCCGCATGCTTCATGAAGGGCAGTGATGAAAGTAGCAAAGGATTACATGCATGGAGGAACAGGCTTATCCATATCTAGAGCGTCCTGAAACGGTTGAGCTCAAGAGAATGCAAGGGCCATTCATAAAAGAACAAAGGTAACAAATCTTACCAACACCATTAGTAAAACGAGAGGAGTCAACATTGATAAGCATTTGGACGTGAGTGATAAAGTTAGCCAATGTTCCGGAAATTCTATTGTATAGCGGTGGATCGCTTATACGAGCAACTCTTGGTAGGTACTGAGATGGTAACTGAAATGTAGAAGGCATTCCCGTATTATTCGCTGCTCGAATTGGACCATAGGGGAAACAGTTAGACCTGTCACTTGTTCTTTTATTTTTTTGACTTCTGGACTTGCGAATGACGCTTCGTGTTGTTTCTTTTTACCTTGATGATCTTGAGGTATACTTATATGTATTTGACCAAATTAGGAAAAACTAAAGTTTGACAAAAGTGTTTAGCATAGATGAGATTGAAATGCAGATCAGGAACAAGGCTGAATTGAAGGTTACAGGCTCATCAATGAAAAAGGAAGAAAACGCCTAATGCGCTGAATAGAACAGCTGATAGATGCAAGAGATAGTGCTTTTAAGGACGTAAAGATTGATCTACAGAGGATAAAACTTACGAGCTGATTGAGCAGTAAATATAGAGTAAAATTGGAATAGATGAATAATCTAAGAGTAACAAGTATAATGGTTCTGATATGCTACAATTTATAAACTGGATTAGTGGACTATGGTTACAATACAATCTAAAGGCTTCATTATATGTTGAACTGTGACAAGAACAAGATTTATGTGATCTTCTTTATTCTTTGCTGTAATGAATAATAACGAACGAATATTATTAGCACACAGAAAGCATATTGAACAAAGTTATTTCAATTTTACTACTATGCATTTTTATGATTACTTTAATTTCATTTCGCGTGTCGTATTTCTACGTTTATATCAAAGAAGTTTATACATTCTTTGATGTAATAGAGCCAATATATCTATCACACGGGCCAAAGTCATCTCAAACATTAACATAATACACTGATTCATGGTATCTGTAGTCTGCAGCAATTGATGACGAGTCATATGATATATTTCATAAGACGTAATTGATTGACAACATTTACTCTTGCATATAAAGGGCCAATTTCCTCTTTGTATCTTGTCGTATTCTTATGCTTTAAAGGTAAAATATTCATTCGTCAATGTAACATTGCGGAATCATGGGGAAAGTTCCCTCAAAGGCACATTGACCAATTTGAAGAATAAAGCCAAGAAAGACCGCCACCTCAATAGATTAATTAAACGTTTAGAAGAAAAAAACGACTTTGAGGTTTGAAAACTATAATTTTACTAAAGTATACATTTTAATTGTTATTGTAGGAATTGCGTGTTCTAACTGTTGAGGCTTACTGGGCAAGAAGAACAGCACAGTATAAAGCTCTTGAAGCAGCCTATACTCAAAAAGATCTAAATATGTCGATTCGCATCGAAGTCGACAAGGCTGTGATGTCTATATCAATGCAAGAGACAGAAAGGAAGGGGAAAAAGGAAAGTGAATGCCGTGGAAAAGAGGTGTCAGAAAAAGAGAAGGGAAGAAGACGAGGAAGAAGAAGGTAAACAGCGACAAAATAAACTTATTTCATATCAATTTACTTTCTTTGCAACTTAGAAACCACCACAACTGAAGTTGGTTATGTTCTTGACTTTATAGAAATAAATGTTGTAGACATAAAGTCCTTAAAGACCCACCGGGCCAAGAAGTAAATGGCAGTAGAAGAGCGTCTATAAGTATACTGGTTTCAGCAAGTGCTGCATAACTCATATTTAGCTTGTCTTAACTTGCTATCACCAATCAATATGATAAATCAAGAGCGCCTTCCTGACTACAAACTGTCAGCAAATACTTATTTGCTTATCAGGAGATGGAGGAAGGTACAAACATTATATATACGTAAAATAACGCATTTACTAAAACTGAAATATTAGGTGTTGGAGGACAACGCGGACATCTTTGTCCAAACGCCTGCACCAACAAACGTCAAGAAATGGTTATAGTCAACTCGCTGTCAACGTTGTAAGCTTTGAAATAAAATCCAAAATAAATTTTCTTCTCTAATGAATTATTCTTTAGGCTCTTGTTTGACAGAGAGTCTATAAGAAAAACGGAAAAGGCTGTGCGCCATCAATGTATGAGGTCGAAGATTGACTTCATCATGAAGTTTGCTTCGGTAATCTTGCAAAATGTCTTTGCTGCCAATGCCAAGCTGGCAATTGATTGGTAAATGCTCTTTTAATTGTGACAAAAAAAACATTATTGATGTGCTCTTTGAATAGGGATACGTTGTCTTTTGCAACAAAGGAAAGGATCCCAACAACTTTCAAGACTGGCAGGCCTGATATTATTATCGGCTAAAGCATGCCACCTCTGCTCGCGAGCAGAGTACCTTTGGGGTTCTGGTTGCTGGTAAGCAAAGTCATATTTATATGTGAAGTATACTAATCAAGAGGATAGGCAAGTCGCTGAAACTAACAAAGCTTCAGTTCAACAACGACAACTACCTCAATTCTGTCTTGAAATCAATAGAGATACCCAGAAGAAAAGAATGGTACAGAGACATTGAAGCTTGCTTCGAAGCATGCTTCAGCTTCAAGGTAAGTTCTACTGTATGTATAATTTCTGTCAACTCATCATTTTCAAATGGCTACAGTCTCTTATTGAGCAATCGATTGGAGAGGAGAATGATGGCAACTGGTTATCCATATATGATGAATGCTCTGGGCTGTTGGAACCAACCTCCAGATTCTTGAAATAAAGCTGTATTATATACTTCTTAATTATGTAAATAACCGTATTTTATGACCAAGGCTTTAATGTCTCCCACCGCTAACAGAAGAAACGGTTTTCTTAATGATAGAAACAAACTGAATAATGAAGTTTTTTCTATCATGAATCTAAGGAGTCTCTATTGATTCACCCTATGCTTAAAGCAACTATAAGAGAAGATAGAATTAGCTTTCGATTACTATACTATTAAGTACAACAGATACTCTTCTGTGAAACAACTTGAGGGTAATCAAGAGTCTAGCCATGCAGTCAAAAAATATATCCTGTGACATAAACTTTAAACACTGTTTTCATTTATTAATCAACCCTTACCACCCTTTTGCACTTATAAAGTCTAATAATTAGTTGGATCTCCTCTATGAAGCATAAAATGACATACTTGAGCTTACTCCAATACAAGCTTTTCATTTACAACCCTTCATTTTACGTAATCATGTTCTTCCTGTCGGCATTTTAAAGATCTCCGATCAGCAAAACTAAAGTCTCTCTTAACCAACGGTTTCGAACGCGTGTTTGGTATTTAAGCGTAACAGTGGACTGACTGATCAACAGTCACTCAGTCACTCACGCTTTCTTTCTTTCTCGCTCACTGTATTGCTCTCACTTTTACAATTTGAGTAACCTTTTTTTTTATATTGCGAATCAAAGAAAACAGCCTCAGTTCGTTCGTTTTCTTTTTCTTTTCTCTTTCTTTTTTTGTTCTTATTCTTACTTTAACTAATCTGTTAGTAAAATAATAATAACAATAATAAACTAATGAAGGTAAACATATGAGTTTGAGTGATATACTTCTTATTAAGACTCTCTTTAATAAAGTTTGGCAAACAAATCCAAAGCCAACAATTTACAGAATGGAGTCCTTATTATTTGGATTACAAAGGATTAAAGAAATTCATCAGCTCACTTCTTAACGCCCCTGCTGACAGTTTAAAAGCTTTAGGATTGCCTCCTATTGACGATGAAGACCGTTCAAAGCTACTTCAGTCACAAAAGGCAGCCTTCTTTTTTAAACTTGAACGTGAACTCGAAAAGGTACTTTTTAAACAGAACAGCTAATGTCAAAAAATAACATGTCAACCTAGATCAATTCGTTTTATCTTCAAAAAGAAAATGAGTTAAAAGTGCGACTAAGGACGCTTATTGATAAAAAGAAAGTACTTCAATCCGATACCCGCCGACTAAAGCACGCCTCAACCTTGTTTAAAGCTATTCAGGAAGCTTTTATTCAGTTTGAACAAGAGTTGACCAAAATTCAAGTAAGCTGAAATACTTGTGTGAGGATATTTGCTTATATATATATATTTTACAGAAATATGTCGAATTAAACAATGAAGGCTTTAGAAAGATCTTGAAGAAATGGGATAAACGGTCAAAGTCATCTACAAAAGAGCTCTATCTTTCACGTCAGATCGATATTCAACCATGCTTTAACACACAAGTCCTATGTGAGTTATCCGACATGGCATCTGCAAACCGTATCGAACTATCCAATATTCAGGAAGGCATTCCAATTAGTCCAGCGTCATGGGGTCCACACGAGATGAACAACACTAGCGGTACGACAGGAACTAACCTCGGTGGGGGAACAGGTGCAGTAGATGAAATGGATGATATCGAACTTGAGCTTGTGAAGTCCGTATCCGCAGGACAGGTCTCTGTCGTCCGAGAGATCCTAGACCGTATCACTCAAAATCCAGCACCTGAAGACCGGGGCAGGATAACACGTGTGTTCTGGCACGCCTGCTCAGAAGCATCCAAGGAGATTGTCGATATGCTTATTAATACACATTTGGTCGATTTCGATTACGTGGATGATATCATCGAGCGATCTTGTTTACATGTCGTTGCCATGAACGGTCGCTTGGATCTATTGGAAACCTGTATTGAACATAACGCCAATGTAGAAGCAACAGATGCCTACGGAAGAACAGCACTGCATTATGCTACCATGAATGGATTTGCCGAGTGTGTCAAATACTTGATTAGCAAAAATACCGATATTGAACGTAGAGATCATGACGGATTCACTCCACTTATCTATGCCATCATGAACGGACATACAATCTGTGTAGAGATTCTGATACAAGCCAACGCCAATATTGAACCTAGGCATCCAGGAGACCATATCCCTCTATCACTCGCCTGTCACTTTGGACATACCGACATCGCTCTCATGCTCTATAACCAAGGAGCAAAAAATCTGCCTAATGCCGAATCGCTTTACCCATTACACCTTGCCGCTCGCCAGGGACATGCTGAACTCTGCCGCGTACTTTCACAAAACTCACAGGATATTGACACGCCCGACAAGTATAACTCGTGGACGCCTCTCTTCTGGGCTGCCAATGATGGACACGTCGAATGTGTTCGTATCTTGATCCATGCCGGTTGTAAAGTGAATGCCAAAGACGAAAATGGAAAGACAGCGCTTTACTATGCCGCGTGGGAAGGTCATATGGACTGCGTTCAACTCTTGATTGATGCCGGTTGTGAAACAGAGACTGCCCAGGACGCATTGTCGAATGCCAACACGGCGTCTCCAGAAGCAGGTGAGGCCGATGGAGAACTGGACGTGATTCCTTCTTTATCTTTGCCACCACCCATCATCCCTTTCCGTATTTATGGTCACAGTTATTTGGATAAGAAATATCAGGTTCAGATCAGTTTCCGCCAACCACCCATTCGCCTTTATGACAACTCACAAGTTTCTTCTCTGCGTATCATCATATCGTCTAAACCCGATACAGGCATGATCCCTCACAGCGTAATCCTACCATTGGTGAATGATCGGGACGTGTCTAATTTCCAAGTGGACAAACTTGATGATTTCTTGTTAGAGTTTGATGTCCTTGCCACATTTGGTTCCAAGGTACTCGGACGTGGCGTTGCCCTGCCTCATTCATTCTCGCGCGCTGATTTCAAGATATCCGAGGGCCACTGCACCATCCCACTGCTTGATGGACATTTGAAGGTCATTGGTGAACTTTCATACGAGTACTCGGTGATCAACCCTTTCAGAGGCGTTCAACTAGAGATTGGCGGTAGAATCGAAACCTACTGGAAATCGACAAATACCGTGCTACCTTCAGAACCTACTGCCGCCGCCATAACCGCGGCTCCTACATCAACTTCATCAAGCACTAATGATGCTGCGACTACTACTATGGCGACTACCAATACGACTGCCAATGTGCCATCGTTCATTACCGCCTCTTCATTATCAGGAGACTATGTGCTAGTCATTGTACAGCTAACAAAAGATCTAGTGCCTGTCGTCTATGCCAACTGGATGGTTCCCTTTGAAGGGCTTGATCTGGCAGTTTCTGACTTGACTTTTAACCA
>JAMYHX010000215.1:0-65895 GCA_025529335.1 Rhizopus sp. PT2906 | reverse complement strand
GTCCAAGTCAGTTTGCTGCCACTTTTGGACCCAATCGTACCTTTGCTGAATTTTTTCTTCGCTATTTCTTTCCAAAGTTTTTACTAAAAAATAGATGAAAAAATCTAGTTTTCTCGTCATCAGAGTAAAATGTATAGCGTCGCTTATTGCATAACTCCATATCAACATCTTCATTACTCATTTCATTTGCAGTTGGATGTATTGCAGGATTAGGTCTTTCTGGAGGTTTATTCTTTAGGAATTGTGTACGAGAACTAAGTGTCTCGATAGCGAACAACTCCTCGTCAACAACAAGATCCATGAGCTCAACTCCATGTTCATCAACAACACGTCCCTGCCTATCTTCGTACAAAAATTGCATACTCATTTCGAATGTGTGTAAAATAAACTGTAAAAGAAAAAAAAAAAAAAAGAGAGAACTAAAAGAATAAGGGGATGTCATTCGTTTTTATACCCAAATAAAAATGCCAAGAATTTTTATTGGCAATTACTAAGCGACAGGCAAAAATAAACGAAGCTCATTACGACTTCCTTGCTGGATCAAGCGACTTTGTTGTTGCACACGAAGATTTTTTGCACGACATCAAACTCAAAATCAGCGACTTTACTTTTTGAAATGACTGTACACTCTTTCCGGAAAGTAAATTCGCCTGGGTAGAGAACAAAATTCGGGTTGCACGAAAAGTAAATTCGTTATGGTGGAAAATCAATTCGCCTGATGGGAAGAACAAAATTCGTGTTGTATAAAATATGAATTCGCCATGACTGACAAATCATTTGTCCTGTTGCTAAGTATATTCTGTTGCACAAGTCTTGACATCTATTGATTATATAAGAGCATATCCAAATGCCTATCTTTTGTTTCGTTTCTTTTTCACATTACACCAGAAATTACAGACAATGAACATTCAATTCTTATTTGAAAATAAAAAAAGGTTCTGTCGTCGATGAGCATGGCAGACCTGAACCAATGAATTATATTGTTGATGAGGAGCAGTCTCATCTTGAAACGTTGGGCTCTCATACACAATATTTAGCTCAACGACCTCTGGCGATCAAAGAAGAAGAAAAAGAGGCAATGCAGATGGACAATCAGATAAAGGATAGTAATGATGTTGTAAATGGAACATCAGTGAAGCGAAATTATACACGCTATTCTGATCAGGACAAAGTGAGGTTCTTCAAGCTGATGTTTGAGAAGTGTCTGAGTGCGGCTGCTGCTGCGACACAGCTTGGGATTCATGTTCGTACGGGGCAAAAATGGACTAAACAGTACGAGAAGGATCCTGAGAGTATCTTTGAGAAACACAAAAACACTATTCTTGGATGCATTGATGAGAACCCTTCCATCGTCCTAGATGAATTGATGAAGAGGCTAAAGCATATATTCATAGAATTAAAAGTATCAAAAACTACTTTATTTGATTTTGTCAAACAGCATTGCAATCTGTCTCTCAAAAAAAGCTCGGCTTCAAACCCGTAGATCGTAATAGCGAAGAAAAGATTCAAGAGCGCTTGGATTGGATACGTAAATGGGAAAAAACTGACATGGATTTTACGAAAAACTGCGTCTTTCTCGACGAATCCGCTTTTCATATTAATTTGAAACGTAGTATGGCATGGTCAAAGAGAGATACACCAACAGTGGTTACAGTTCCGAAAACACGAGTAGCAACAACAACAACCATTTTAGGCGCGATTTCTGCTGAAGGTTTAATCAAATACAGCCTTAGACTTCCTCAGCCTCCATCCAATAAAAAGAGAAAACGAGGGGATAGCGTTGAGAATGCGAGTAAAGGAACAGTGACAGGACACTACGTTAGCTTCCTGAAGGCCACAATGGATGAAATGGACCAGTATCCGCACATGAAAGGTCCATTACCTTGTGATGGACAATGCTCCTATCCTACATCGGAGGACATTGCCAAATACATAGAATCTCGTGGCTACCACTGTGTTTACTTGCCTTCATATTTGCCTGAGCTCAACCCAATTGAGCAATTCTGGTCAGTGGTCAAAAGTAAAGTGAAACGTAACAAGTTCCTTGAGAAGGAAACGTTGATGACACGGATCAGTGAAGCATCTAATAGTTTGCGGCTAAGTGACTTTGAAGGCATTGTTAGCCATTCTTATAAATGCTTGGACAAGTGTCGTAATGGTCAAGCGCTCTGAAGGACGTTGTGACCACAAAAAAGAAAAAAGAAAAAAGAAAAAAAAAAACCGGATTCGCCAGATTCGCAAAAATGGGTGCATCGGATTGGCCAAAATGGGATGCACCAGATGCACCAGATGCATCAAAATGGGGTGCACCAGATGCACCAGATGCACCAAATGGGTTTCTCTCTTTTTTCTCCCATCATTCAAAATGCTTATTTGCGAAATCTGCCAGTTATCATTCACTTCCTTGAATTCTCTTAAGAGTCATAAGAGAGATCAACATTCGTCAGCTGCTCATATTATACTTGAGAATGGTAAAAATAGTTTTCAAATGTTACTATGAACTAATCTTTTAAACTTAGGTGAATCTGCAACGATTTTTAGAGAAAGTGGCAGCTCAAAATTCAAATGCTTTTGTCAAAAGTATTTTGAAACAATCCGTGGCTTTCAACGTCATTACAATAGAAACAAATGCGCAGGTACTGACATTTCAGTTGGATTAAGTTTGTAGCATGAACTAATCTATTTTTCCATAGCACCGGAAAGTTTGAATTTTTCTCAAGAAGATCCTCTACTGTCATCAACACCATCAACTTCAAGCAATATTGTAAGCAATTTGATAAATATTTTGAATGGGATCAAATAATTACTCAAAATCAATTTATTTCAGAACGATGAAACCGCTGAATCCTCCGTTGCCGATTCGTCTGTTGCTTGCTCAGAATCTAGAAAACTCTTGACGGATCTCAGCTTCAGAAAATTTGAGAGCTCTTTCAAGGCAATGGATGACCAAATGAAGTGGAAATTATCCTCAGGAAGAACTGTGGAAGACGTCCTTTATGATTTCGGGATGGAACTGGAACGAGAGCAGTAAGGAATCTTCTAAACCATTATTTTATTTATTTATTTATATTTTGAACAGTGCTGTACATTCGTTTATCCTCGATACATCCGACCCAGAGATGAAGAAACTTTTTACTGGACAAGAATGGGATGAAATTACTCGCGAAACTGAACTAGAAACTACGACTTTGCCGGAAAGCATACTTAATTTGATACAAGAAATGAACAAGGTAACAGATCTGTTGTGGTTTTATATTACTAAATCCAAGTAGTTTAATTTATTTTATAGACGAACATCAAAGAAGTCAAAAGAGTTCTCTTGAAGTATGCAGAGATAAGATACTCTGATTATCCTACCTCTGATGAGTTTCACATCGATAAAATATGCTACGCGATTGAATCGTTGTAAATCAATATTATCAAAAATTAAGAAAAAGTCCATTAATTAATTTAATTAAATCAATACTTTAGATTGCATTTATATGAGAGAAATCCAAATCCTCTCCTGATAAAACAACAAGAACAATGGTACAACAGCAACGTATGGGTTCCCGTGATTGACAAATTTTTCGGTAACCTTGATGGAATCAACTGCACCAGGTATAGTAAACATTATTTTGTACTATAGCCTGCAATACCGTTTTAACAATTTTTTTTTTTTTTTTTTTTTGCAGAGACAACAAGTCATCCTTTTCAAGCGGCAAACGAAAACGAGAGTCACAAGAAAGAATTGGAAGAAAAAGGATGGGATATAAACCCGATATGATAATACAAGCAGTACGTGAAGGAAATAGGCCGTTGGAATTCGGTGCGTGCGAAGCAGCATCCTTTTATGACGGTCCAACGGGAAAAAAATACAAGTATGAATCAAGACTGAAACTCCCCAAAACTCTGAAAGATATGCTGTTCAATTTGTGCCAGCACGTTGATTGGGACACAAAAATAACAAAAGAAATAGAAGTTATAGGATATGTCCAAAGTGGTAAGCGATTTGTCATTTTTTTAATTTGTTTGTCTTATTAAGCACAGCTGTTTCTAGGTTTAGTCATTGAATTCATCATCCTCAATCATCCCGAAGGATATATCTGTTGCATGAATAGGTCAAAATCATATGAAGTTGGCTCTAACATGAACAACTTTGCAAAAACATTAGAAATGCTAACCGTATCGTTGATAATGAAGGTAAGCTTTCAGGTATACTAATGTACCAGTAATCTGATCATAAACTTTTAATGCAGTTACGGCTTGAAAAAACCATGAGTTTGATGAATATTCCAACGATAAATGTCTTTGCTGTCGGATTCCAACACGCTCCTATTCCTACACTCGCATATTCTATTCCCACACCTTAAACGTTTAAATAAAATCAATTTTACGATCTGATTATTTCTATAGTTGAACTGCCTGGTTTTTCCTGTCATTTCGCGCGCGTCAGAAAAAACTAGCCTTTGCGAATCTGGCGAATCCGGTTTTTTTTTTTCTTTTTTCTTTTTTCTTTTTTGTGGTCACAACGTCCTTCAGAGCGCTTGACCATTACGACACTTGTCCAAGCATTTATAAGAATGGCTAACAATGCCTTCAAAGTCACTTAGCCGCAAACTATTAGATGCTTCACTGATCCGTGTCATCAACGTTTCCTTCTCAAGGAACTTGTTACGTTTCACTTTACTTTTGACCACTGACCAGAATTGCTCAATTGGGTTGAGCTCAGGCAAATATGAAGGCAAGTAAACACAGTGGTAGCCACGAGATTCTATGTATTTGGCAATGTCCTCCGATGTAGGATAGGAGCATTGTCCATCACAAGGTAATGGACCTTTCATGTGCGGATACTGGTCCATTTCATCCATTGTGGCCTTCAGGAAGCTAACGTAGTGTCCTGTCACTGTTCCTTTACTCGCATTCTCAACGCTATCCCCTCGTTTTCTCTTTTTATTGGATGGAGGCTGAGGAAGTCTAAGGCTGTATTTGATTAAACCTTCAGCAGAAATCGCGCCTAAAATGGTTGTTGTTGTTGCTACTCGTGTTTTCGGAACTGTAACCACTGTTGGTGTATCTCTCTTTGACCATGCCATACTACGTTTCAAATTAATATGAAAAGCGGATTCGTCGAGAAAGACGCAGTTTTTCGTAAAATCCATGTCAGTTTTTTCCCATTTACGTATCCAATCCAAGCGCTCTTGAATCTTTTCTTCGCTATTACGATCTACGGGTTTGAAGCCGAGCTTTTTTTGAGAGACAGATTGCAATGCTGTTTGACAAAATCAAATAAAGTAGTTTTTGATACTTTTAATTCTATGAATATATGCTTTAGCCTCTTCATCAATTCATCTAGGACGATGGAAGGGTTCTCATCAATGCATCCAAGAATAGTGTTTTTGTGTTTCTCAAAGATACTCTCAGGATCCTTCTCGTACTGTTTAGTCCATTTTTGCCCCGTACGAACATGAATCCCAAGCTGTGTCGCAGCAGCAGCCGCACTCAGACACTTCTCAAACATCAGCTTGAAGAACCTCACTTTGTCCTGATCAGAATAGCGTGTATAATTTCGCTTCACTGATGTTCCATTTACAACATCATTACTATCCTTTATCTGATTGTCCATCTGCATTGCCTCTTTTTCTTCTTCTTTGATCGCCAGAGGTCGTTGAGCTAAATATTGTGTATGAGAGCCCAACGTTTCAAGATGAGACTGCTCCTCATCAACAATATAATTCATTGGTTCAGGTCTGCCATGCTCATCGACGACAGAACCTTTTTTTATTTTCAAATAAGAATTGAATGTTCATTGTCTGTAATTTCTGGTGTAATGTGAAAAAGAAACGAAACAAAAGATAGGCATTTGGATATGCTCTTATATAATCAATAGATGTCAAGACTTGTGCAACAGAATATACTTAGCAACAGGACAAATGATTTGTCAGTCATGGCGAATTCATATTTTATACAACACGAATTTTGTTCTTCCCATCAGGCGAATTGATTTTCCACCATAACGAATTTACTTTTCGTGCAACCCGAATTTTGTTCTCTACCCAGGCGAATTTACTTTCCGGAAAGAGTGTACTCAGTGATCTATTTGAGGATGGATATGCAAATATGGAATGTGTTTCTTTTTTATTTAAAGCTCTTTATTTAAAAGTTAAAATTACAGTATTATAAGATAAAATCTGCAGACTGTCTGATATCGCGACTTGATGCGCCAACATGAACAGTAAACTTGCCAGAAGGAACAACCCAGGCCTTAGAATCAGTATCCCAGATACTCAATTCAGTTGATGTCAAATCAAATTCGACCTTTTCCTTCTTGCCAGACTTGATAAACACCTTCTCGAAGCCACGGAGGAGCTTGGGAGGTTCATTTGCGCTTTCAGGGAAACTGAGATAAAGTTGAGGAATTTCAGCACCATCAAGGTGACCCGTATTTTTGATGGTTACTGTAGCAGTCACCTTGCTTGATTTACCAGATCCCTTTGCCTTTACTTTGAGGCCGCTATAAGTAAAGTTGGTGTATGACAAGCCATGGCCGAATGGGAAGAGAGGGGTGACATTGTTAGCATCGAACCATTTGTATCCCATCAAAAGCTTTTCTTTGTAAACAACATTATGAGCAGGGTCTGGCTTGAGAGGATAGTCAGAGGCTTTCTTGGCAATGGTATATGGAAGACGACCAGAAGGATTGACCTTGCCAGTGACAATGTCAGCAAGAGAATTACCGGATTCTTGTCCGGGAAGACCAGGCCAAACAACAGCCTTGATGTTGGGATGGTCAATCCAGGGCATCAAAACAGGGCCTACAGAGTGAATGACGACGACAGTATTCTTGTTTGCATCAGCAACAGCTTTGATCTTTGAAAAAAAAAAAAAAGGCAGGGCGTTAAACAAACGGTTCAGCTAATAGCATAAAAGAAAAGCTTACCAAGTTATCTCCGTTGTTCCATAAGCTGAGATTGTTACGGTCACCAACATTGCCATCCACAACAATATATTCTTCTCCTGAGTTAGCATTCGAAAATACAAAAGCAACATCAGCATCCTTGGCAGCATCAGCAGCAGCGTCAAGGTTCCAGTCATCTAAAGACTTTGTATACTTGACACCTTTGCCCAAAGCGCTTGTAAGACCAGTGATGGGCTATAAATAGAGTTTAATTTGATGACTAGAGAAATAACCAAGCTGCAAAACTTACATCAACGAGGTATGGGAAGAAAGCAGTACCGGATCCCCAGCCTTGAGCAAGGGTACCTTTGTCACAACCATGATCATCACATGCATTAATACCACTAAAAAATAATAATGTTAATACTTTATGAGAACGCATTCAGTATCAACTTACTCTGGGTTGACTGCAGCATCGCTTCCTACAAAGGCAACCTTTTTGACAGACTTGTTTAATGGTAAGATTCCATTATTCTTCAAAAGTACGGTAGAGGCTGCACCCATTGAGCGGACCAGTTTGTAATGATCGGACTGAACGTTAACATAGGGTGCTTTTTCAAGATGGAAAGAGTCAAGTGTAGTCTTGGGGAAGTTTTTATCTTGTCCAAGTTTATACCAAGCAGCGACGATACGAGTGGCCATATCAGTCACACGAGACTCTGATACTTTCTTGGCATGAACGGCATCTGTCAAGTTTTTACCAAAGTAAGAGTCGTTAGAACCCATAGTGACATCACCTAGAATAAAAAAGTTGAATAAGACGGGTTAAAGTGATTCAAACTAGTATTACCAGGCATAGTCATATCTAGGCCATGATTTGCCGAATTAACAGTAGACATAGTGGCTGACCAATCTGATTGCACAAAGCCCTTGAATCCAAGTTCGCCCTTCAAGACAGTGTTCAAGAGATAGTCATTTTCACAAGCAAAGGTTCCATTGGCTTGGTTGTAACTACACATGATGGAGGCAACACCAGCTTCAATAGCACGGGCAAAGGGCCAAAGATATATTTCATGCAAAGTTCTGTCATCGACATCAGATGATCCAGTATGTCTATTAAGTTCTTGATCGTTCAAGATATAATGCTTGGCAGTAGCAATGACGCCTTGACTTTGGATACCCGAGACAGTTTCCTCAGCGAGGACACCTGTCAAGAATGGATCTTCTCCGCCAGATTCCCAGCCACGACCACCTTCGGGAGATCTCATAAAGTTCATTGCGGGACCTAATTGGACGTGAATACCCTTTCCACGAAATTCTTGACCCATATAGACACCACGATCACGGATGGCCTTTCTATCAAATGAAGCAGCAGCGTTGATGCCAGAAACACCAGAGGTTACGTTATAGGCAAATCGAATACCGAGAGGAGCATCTTGTAAGCAAAGAGAGGGGAAATCAGGATTGCTGATGGCATAAGTATTACCAACACAGGGGCCATTTTGCCAACCAACACCAGTAGTAATATTGACCTTTTGTTCAAGAGACATCTTACTAACCAAGGTCTTTGCCATCGTATAGGCTTCATCCCAAGAACGAAGGTTGATCTTGGGTTCAGTTGGCTTTGCCAAGGTAGATACGGTCAGTAGTGCTGTGATAGCAACAGCAGAAAGAGAAGGAATATGCATATTCTGATTTGAATCAGATTTCGGAAAAGAGGTGCTTCATTTTATAGTCTCTGCATAGTTCTCATCAATGAAATAATGCAGAACACAAGCTTTCATTCCAGTTTTTTCCTTTATTGAGTTTCATTATACGGGATGGCTGGAAACTGTTCATACCAGGCTGGTGTTTTCTTCCTCTTCCTTTCCCAAAATACTCATCTGTTTTGATTCCCTCATCTGACTATTCTTACCATAAAAGTAAAGCTTATGTAAAAATATATGACAGCGTTGATCCGATGAGACACACAATAAAAATGCAGTGAGCAGCTGAGTAAATGCAGTCTGGCGTATTTGTTATAATGAATCGAGAAGAACAAGAGTATAATAAATGAAAAATTTGATTGTCTGGACATTAGCAACCAGTGGTAAAAGTTCTCCCCCCGAGAGTTCGGTCGATATGTGCATATAGAAAAAGCTGGAATAGAACTGAAGTAAATAATTCCAGCAAGTCATCCAGTCAGAAAATACCAGTGGATCGTGCTACTGGATCCCCACGGCCATATGGCACACTTTGGGATCAGAAGATACTTTGTAAAAAAAGGTTTGATGCAGATTACTTTGTGATTTAACAAAAGATCAAAGTCAGCCCAAGCCTTTCTTTCCTCTTTCACACTAATAATTCACTTATAATCGACTTCAATCTTTGTAATCATGTTTTACACATATTATGTAATGTAGAATTTCCCCACATTTACTTTGATATCCCAGCTATTTCCGCTCGTAGGTCAGGATCTGTGCAGAAGTATTTAGATCAACTATTTCGAATGTACCATCTTGTAATACACATTAATCAGGCTGTTTTCTTGTACGTCATGCTGAGTAGAACATTTAATCCTTTCTTATATATCATTTTCCATCTTTTCCAGTACTTTACGCTCGTACCTTTTATTCCTGGTTTTACTCCAAAAAAAAGGGACTGATTTTCTCGTAGTACAGAATATTCGTCAGCTTACTAAAAGAAGGAAAATAAAGGTGACGATCAGATCAGCAAAGTACTCTAATTAAAACGATGATGTGAAAGAATGAAAATTGAGGTATGTATACGATGCAGTACATAATGGAGCATAGTCAATTAGTTCATCTACGTTTAAACAGAAATTATCATCCGTCAGTGTGCGAATAATTCGTAGTCGGCATGACATCAGGAACGAAATCCCGAGTTTTCGTATATCTGTTCAACGCGTCAATATGACAAATGATTCATCATAGTCCCGTTTCTAACTCTTTCTTGTTTTTGGATGAAGATAACATCATTGTAGCTAGAGAATTGTACGATCATTACATTCTATTGCACTAGTCTACAAACGTGTTGACAGAAAAAACCATGTCTTTACCAGGAATAAAGCATTTACCACATGAGATAAATATTTCTTCTCATTTGACTACCAAACAATAGCATTTGATCTGTATACTGTTTATGTTTGAGAATATGCCATAGATGCAGATATATACATAAGCTGCTTTTTATTCAATAATGGCATCAGGATCACTACTACCTGCAATAGTACGTAATGACTGATATAAAAGAAGGACATTTGAATGAGATAAAAAATAGATGGAGATGTATGACTATTTTTATTGACTTAAAGAACTTGTTTAATAAACATAAGGTATAATTCTAGAATGTTCATAGGGTAAATATAGCTATATGCAATGCTTTTGTTCATTATTATTACCTATAAGTTTCATTCATGTATTGCTGATAATCTACACCAAAACGATCGAGCATCATTTGCTCCTCTGCCTGAATTCGAAGTAAATATACAACACTAAGGAGTAAAAAGATGATAAAGAAAGCAATCCAGCTGCCAGTCGTTAATCCAAATCCAAACCATGCGACTATAAATGCACAATAGCCAGGATGTCGAATGAGTTTGTATGGACCGTCTGTACAAATGAACTGATCGTCTGTGGTCGATAACGAAGGAAGATAAAATGGGTTGACTGTCGTTGCCCAGCGCAAGAAAAAGATGGCAGAGAACATAATACCAAGGCCTGTCCATTTGACATAATCAGACATGGCTGTTGTTGTATCCAACAAAAGCAGGCAGACGAGCGGAGTGGTGATTGCAATCAGGTAGGAAAGAAGTAAAAGTCGAGTCGTGCCTCTGTCGTCACCTGCAGTCTGTAGTGTCGTTGTAGTTCGTGCTTTATAGTGGTATTCTACATAGAAAAGAGAAGCAAGTATGGCATAAGCCAAGATAAGCACGACAAATGTCATTATTTGTTTGTTTACAGAAAAAGAAACAGAAAAATCATGGACTCCGATCCATCTTCAACTTTTAAAAAGTGATAAAAAGAGTGATGCTTTGTTTTATATTATTATTTCTGTATAAAAGACTCTGTTCCGCTTGTTGCTTCGGTCGATCGATTGGAGGCTTGCTCAGTTCGATGATTGAAGGAGTGAAAGGATGGCTTATCATCACCTATCTTGTGTATCATATTTTCTTTTTGTGGCCTTGATTGCTGTCGATAAATAAGGTTCATATGACGAGTACCATCCAATGATGCCATCTGATTCAGATTTGTATGTATCGCTCTTACTCGACCTTCTTCAGGCAGATGAGTTTGTGGGGTATAGGCAACAGAAGGGTCGAATCGATGAGTTGGCTGTCGTTGAGTTATTGCGCCCTGGTCAGGCATGATTGAAAAGGTATCTGATATGATTGAAAGTGTGGATCCACGATCATCGAGTGAGCAATCATCCTCTAATACTAATTCATTTGTTCCATCTGCTTCATTCGCCTCTTCTCGTGTCCAATGATCTTCTTGTTTGGAGCTTTCAACTGATGAATGGGAATAGTTAAACCAACGACGATGATTTGCGTCTACAGGCTTCTTATATTCTACAGTCGAGTAGTCGTCATCAAATGGATTACTCGTAGTCGTACTATTCTTGTCTATCCGTGAGTGAGTGGTATCTAGAGTTGGCTGCCTGTTGGGCCGTTGAAGGCTACTGGATGTGGCTGTATGTTGATATGCTATACGAGTGGACCGTAACCCGTCCCAGATCTGAGCTGTTGGAGGGGAATAGATAGCAGTGGGTGAATCTGGAGCATGGCTAGTTCCACTTTTATACGGGTGCTGGGTGCTAGCTGAGAACTCTTCAAAGTTCGAGTCCAGGGCTGCCTCGGCTGCTTGGCGCTGTCTTTCCATTTCAATCGCGTCAAATTGACTTAAAGTTAACCTCGCTAGTTCATTTGCGTCATCTTTGGTGTCTTCTTCTCTTCCCGTTGTTTGATCATGAGCACTTTCATCTTCTAAAATTCCATGTCTACGGGCTGAGTGATGCCGTAAGGTTGCAACTGGCCAGACATCGTACCAACGACCAGCGTAGTCACTTTGCCACAGAGCTAATACTGGAAACCAAATTGAAAATAGAGGAACTGAGAGCACACAGTAGAGGGCAAACCATATGATGTATTTTCGACGACTGACAAAGAAGATCAAGACATGCAGTACAAGTAATCCACCAAAGGCACATGCAAACAGTCTGTTGGACATACCCACGCCCTTAACTGATCTTACAAAAATGATATAGACATAGACAGTGGTGGGTATCGAAAACATGGTATCGACAATTTCAAAGCAAGATAGTATCCAATATGAGAATCCCAATCGCCATGAGACACGAAGCATTTCAAGTCGGATATGGAAAGCTGCACGAATATGCCGTGTTTGTAGTGCCTGTAAGGCAAAGAAGTTGTTGGCCAGCGTGGCGTATCCTTCAGCATCTGGAGCAAATCCAAGTCGGTGGTCTGGATGCGATACCAGCAAGACAATAGATAGATATCTTTCTTCACCTAGTAGCAATACATTTTGCATGTGCATCGTGTTGGGCTGTGGTGTACATATGCCTCGTAGAACTGTTGGATGCACGCAGCATGCTTGGACGTTCATGCTGGGAGACAGGTTCAAGCGTGAGTCTGGCCGTAATTTACTTGCTATTGTTGCCCTGCTGGCTCTGATGACTGATCTGTTATAAACAGCACTACTGATTGTTGCAGTACTGGCTGAGTCATCTACCATGTTACTGTCAGCAAATGGGTTTGTAATGATGATTTCGTCGCTTATTTTAGGCCACTTATTTGCCGTTTCCTCTTGCTCTGAATTCTTTCGCTGTCTTCTTAAAGGCTCCTTCTCGGACCATATTTTAAACATGACGAGACCACCATTGATTGTCTTGACACTACGAAAGCATGCTTCGTAAGCGAGGCCAGAAAAAAAATCCATGTAGACAGCAAAGATCTGCATCATGGTAATAAGATTTTCTTCTGGATTGGCCGGCCTGACATGACCACTGACAGCAAGCATTTTACAATCGTGCTCTAGGCGCAAGACAAGCTTATGGACAACATCACTTTGAACTTGAACATCAGCATCCGTCATCATAAGGTATTTGAAATAGCGAGGATCTATACCTAACACATTATAGCATTGATTGAATATTTCATAATCCAATGGAGTGATCAAATTATTAGATAAATTCATGCATCTTTCCAAAAAACCAAAAATCATCACTAGCGAGTCTCGTTTGCCTCGGTTGCCAGGAGGCGCAGGATGTGATGCTAGTCGCTCCTTTGGATTACCAATCTTGACAATAACCAAGTAAGGCACTCGATTACGCCCTGTCTCATAGTACCCAGAATAAACCTTGGCATAATTGATGCGCCGTTTGCCTTGACCCAGCGAGATATAGGCTCGTGGAATAGGTTCCTCGATAAAGCTGCTGTAACCAAGTGACTCGAGTAATAATTTATATGTCTCCTTTTTAGCCTTGTCATTGACAGCAACACCATCACAAACGAACAAGAGAAGCTTTTTTGCATCATCATAACTTGACCTTGCCAATGCATCTAGCGTTTGCTTCAAAGTGTCTGACGATTCTGCAAAACAGGGTACCATCAGGAGAGTATAGGGCCAGCCTTGGGATTGAGAAATGAGTGATGAAGAGTATTCTGGAGCTGATGAAGATATGATTCTTTGAATGAAGGGTATACGAATGAATTGGCCCAAGTTGATTTTAAAAAAGAAATAGATTAATCCTATACCCAAGGTAGCCCACATCGCAGGGTTGCTTCGAGCACACCCCGCAGATATGTGCGAAACGCCTGTTTGAAAGAGATAGATGAGGCACTGACGGTATACATCATAGCCTACGGCGCCATCTGAATCGAAAAAGTCTGATATGTCTGTGCCAAGATGTGTATACAAGTAAAGCGATAGATCAGTTGGAAGAAAGGTGCGATCGGTTGCAAATGACCGAGATGTGTAATGTGGTGCAACGATGACAGTATCAGTTGCTCCTAGCAGATATGCCGTGACATCAAGTACTGTTCCATCCAAAATAACAAACGCCTGTCTTGTCATATTGTTGGTTGAAGGCAAAGCAGAGTAATACTTTTTTACACTAAATGGATCATAGAGAACATCTATTTTGGGAGTCATCAGTACATGCAAGTGTTCATTCTCAACTACTTTACCCCCTTTTATTCTGTATCCATCCATTGCACTTGTTCCATCAAAACAAGGTGCGCCCGTCATATTGAGCTTACCGGGAATAGGGCAGTGCAATAGGGTGTCATCCTGATAATCATATCCAGGATGCTTTGTGAGATAATACTTGAGCCAGGCGTCGGCTTTGTCTGTCATGTTTAAAGAATAGATGCAATTGTTGAGTATAGGTTCATTGTAATCAATATTGGATTGGTTGAGATGTAAGAATCTTGGAAAGTTGTAAGATAGATCCTGATGAGGATGCTCTTTTATAAAATTGGCTGCGTCTGAGGAATAACCTGACCAGTCTACAGCGGTACCATGAATGACTGAAAGTTTTGAATTGTTGGCAAGGACATCACGGTAATAATAGTACTTGATTGGGTTACAAAAAAGACTCGAGACGTATTCTAACCAAAAGCATAGACAAGTTGCTGAAAATAAAAATAATGAAAGTAATGCCATCTTTTCTCGCCATGCGATTCTTGATCCTATATAGAATGTATATGTATTTTATTGTTTGTTACAAAGTATATCTTTATGTACCAGAAGTATGTAAGCCGGCTATATAATGTAATAAGATATCAGGTATAAAAAAAGTAATCAATCTAGCATAGGATATCCATATGATTCGTCTTAACGTCGGACGCTGTGAATATGAGTAGTCTTTAGCACTCATGCACACTAAATACGACTATTATTCCTCAATCATAAATTAACAAAAAGAAAAGAAAAAGGATTGTACGACATCATCATGTCTTTTAATAAAAAAAAAAGGGAAATTCTTTTTATTTTTCTTAACAGGTATTATTAACACCTACTTAATCATAGCGATACTTCCTAGTGGGTGATCGTGAACGGGATCCTTTGACAGGGGAGCGAGAACGGTAGTCGTCTTGATCACGACGAGATCTTCTGCTGTAACTTTCAATTGCTCCTGCAAAGTCATCATGATCACGTCTTTCTCGACCATGATGATATCTATCCCTGCGCTCTCGGTCAGAATAACGACGGTAATCTCTGTGCCTACCTCCATCTCGGCGGTCATGGTAATCATAGCGTTGACGTGAATAGTTATTATTATTATTATTGTTGTTGTTATTATGAGAACGCTGTTGACGATTTTGCTAACATGATTGTTAGGAAATAAGTAATAATAATAACAACAATTGCTTACCTTCATTTGTTCAATTGTATCACGAATTTTTAGATAACCCTGATGTTGTTTACCTCTGTAGTGGGCTTCCAACCTATCTGAAGAATCGTTTGTAACTAAAAATGCTCCACAAACATCGCATACCTAGACATGGATGAGAGAGGTTCAAAAGATGATTAGTTGTCTACTCCTCATCAACTTACCTCCATTCGCTTTTCTGTTGGATTAAGGCCGTCTTTATTCTGTTTAACTAATTCTAATTCAGCTTGAAGTTTATCAACTTGAGCTTGTAAATCAGTTGCTTCTTGGACACGACCTTCTTCACCAGCTTCTTCCACTTTTTGTAATAATTCTTTAATCTTGACATCTAACAAAACCATCTTTTCTTCTCTTTCTTCCTTTCGGATTTCAGCTGCCTATGGGAATAAAGAGTTATAAAAAAAGATACTCATCATATGTCGCAATTTACTTTGTCATCTGATTGAATGTTCAATCTACCATTTCCTTGACGAATCTTGCGTCCCAAGTCAGAGATTAACTTGTTGAGGTAGTCGTAAAATTCGTTCTCATAAGGATATTTGTTTTTATCAGGGCTTTTTTGATACTTGTCTTTCAAACGATCATTATGAATTTTATCACAAGCACCAAGGTCAGATTTAGTGTTGGTAAACAATTGACTGGGACAAAAAGCGACCAAGTAATGCTTGCATACCTTTACAATCTGTAAATAAAACTGTTTTATTATTATTATTATTATGTTACTTACACTATCATCCCAAAAATCTTTATTGTCCACGTCAACGTATTGGGACATTAATTCCTCTAGCATTGCTTTTTGATACTCTAATCGATGATCTTGTTAGAACACATATAGATTTATACTTGATGAATCATTACCCATCTTGATAGTTTTTTTTAGTTGAAAAAAGAAAGAAAAAATGTTGCAAACTGCGCCATTCCAAAAAAAAAAAGGAACGCACATTTAAATTCCAGACGAATGACGTGCATCAAAGGTTTCGCTTCCAATGTACCTTTGGGTTTTGCTATTTACACAACACATCTGCACAACACTTGTATTGAGACATGTATAGAATCAATGGATACTATAAGACAAGATGAAGCTTCATAATGACATAACAATAGAACAGGAGTAGAAACTTACCGCTTACTGCATTAAAAGTTAAACAAGGTTCCTCTCAATAAACCCTTATCTGTTTGTGCTTATGTTTCAGGTCTCAGATCAATAATTGGTAAGGTACAAATACAAGCATTGTCTAAAAGAAGAACTCTAAGAAGTCCTTTATGATCAAAGAATGATATTTTATAAATGTTCACAGTTGCTGTCCACACTTGTCACAGTTGTTCACACTTGCCATATGGCCAGCTCAATGGCTTCATATAATCCATGGCATTCCTTTGACTTTGGCACGGTTGGGTGCCGAGTACACTCATACGTTGCTTCTCTCACCGAGTCAGAGAATCAGTCAGGTTGTGGCGTCTACCTTGACATCTTTTGACTTCAATTTCTGCAGTTTCTTTTTTTTTTTTTTTTTTTTTTTTTTTTTTTTTTTTTTTTTTTTTTTTCTCTCTTTTTCTCTTCACCTCTCACATTTTGAATGGCTGGCACTCTATTCACGCATAACATTTAATAATGCCTTTTTTTTGTCACATGCGTTTATTCCTCAGCGAGCTTTTCGTAACGTGGTGAATCTTATCAGTAGTATCCTACGTACAAAAAGTAGGGTTTTTGTGGGGGTGTTTCCATCGGGCTTCTCGTAAACAATACCCCTAGTGTCGAATAGAGTACCTCCAAGAGACCTGGTTGCACCTCTGCTATTCATTATGTGATAGACCCCTCCATGTAAGCAGGTAATACGGCCTCAACGACTGTTATAGGTATAGAGTACGGTCTCACCATAGGCAGTACAGCATCGCGTTCTATACTTGACGTGGTCCACGTTGGCCCCAATATTATCAGCTCTATTGGACTCAAGAGTCTATTCATTTTTTCTTTCCCTCCACGATGTTAGAACAGGTTTTCGCCCTGTGGGGGATGGATCCAAGCTATATGTTGAATAGTTTTGGTAAACGAAGATTCTAGCTTTTCAGTTGTCTTTGCTTGTTCAAATGTAATGCGTTTTTCTATATAAGCAATATCTAATAAATCATTTTGAAGCAAGCGCTTGCCTTTGTTTTGCACAACAATCTTTATTCTTTTTATGTTGAAAATATATATATATATACAGCAATCTCCCATAGTAGGAACAAAAAAAAAAAAAAAAAAGAAGAAAAGCTTTTGTTGGTTGTTTAAAAGTCACTATTTATTTAATATGGATGGTATCCACTTTCCTCTGCCTAAACGCTTGCAACATGCATCAAAATTGCCTCCACTTCCATATCTAACTTCACAGGAATCATATATAATATAAGAGCCATAGGCATTGCAACATACTTTAATTGCATTGAAGTCCCATGTATCATAATCAGTACATCATTTCCTTTCACATTCAGTCATAACGCCTTGCATAGGGCAAACCAAAAAAGAATAACAGCAAAATATAATTTTTAATCATCACGCGTTTCTATAGTAGTAAAAGAAAAGAGAAATAAAGAGAGCTTTATATACTCGAAAGCACAGACAAGGGCCCTGATGGTTCCTACTTTTTTTTTGTATTGAAATTACTAATATTTATTATCTAAAGGTTGCAAAACTATATTTATATTACCGCATACACGCTGATCAGTGCTAAGCATATCTATTGCTGCTGCGATTGAGCAGTGTTAAGCACATTTAGTACCACTGTGGTTGACCAATTAGGATCAGTATGTGAAACCACTAAAGAACCGAGAAGATGAGCCCTAAACGACACGGTCGTGATGGAGGAACAAGTTCACCTTCGGAAGTGGACAAGGAGATGAGAGCGGTCCCAGATAAGGCCTACAGAGGGGAGCATAGGTGACAAGCGCCAGCAGTTCTGTTTGGCAGGACAGCCCGCTGCAAAGTGATATAGGTTTTTCGACGGCTAATTTGCACGTACGGCAGACAGTCGACTTCCAGAGAGAGAAAGGAATTCTATCGGTGACGTTTTTCTTGAGTGCCAATGGTGCCGTGAGGTAGATGCCACCAGTGAGCAATTTCCTTAAGCGGCAGAGGTAAAATACTAGAAATGACACCATCAGCGAGGAAAGAGGTGCCATCCACCGCATTGGAGAGACCGAAGAACACGAGGATGCTGAAGGAACGACTGGTAGTCCGTATGCCAACAGCGATGTAGATCTTTTGGGTGTTGTTATACTGAGTTGGCGAGTTTTTTTGAGCGTGAGCTATATATGCCAGGAAGCACTATCCAGCAGTCATAGGGCGTTGAACAGTGCTGGACGGGTGGATAATGCGTTTCGTAGTATGATGAGTTCAGGAGAGGAAACACAGAGATAGTTGGATAGTACACTATGCCACTGTAAGCCTCCACCAAGGCGCAAACAATGGGCGACAGCAAGAGGAACGCGGCGCTGCCGATGTAGTACCTGTGTAAGGACGGGTCGAGAAAGGTGTTGGACAGAGGATTCTAAACGAACACATCGCATACCAGATATCTTAGTAGAATCCGATTCTTTAAATACGCTGCGTGCATTTAAAGACCTTGCTCGCAATTGTTTTCTACTCATAGTTCCCCATGGGTATTTACAGGAGGCACTGGTTTGTTATTAGAGTTGGGTACCTGTAACGGACTGTTTCCGATGGATACTGCGGAGGCCTGCTGGACGGAGGCGTTCGCCTGGTCTATAAGGATATTATGAATACTTGCACCATTTTCCTGTGGGTCGATTTGTATTTCCACTACTATCTTGACATTGGCATATCGGGAAGCTACAGTACCTTTGGTGTAGCCCATTGTGGAGGTGAAGGTAGTTTTATTGGAGACAGCATCAGATGGTTCGTCGGATTCCATGTTAATGGGAGTATCCAGTGGAGAGACTAATTATATGCCTTCATCAATGTCTGCTGTCTTATCTTGGAGAGCCTTGAGGGGTGGAATGAGCTGAAATCTGGCTAGTTGAGAGGTAGTCATATAGCAATTCTGCTTCTGTTGGCTCCGGTAAAGGGAACTTGCATACTCACAAGGTATATATATCTCAATTGAATACCGATGCTACAATAAGGGATTCTACTGCAATAAAGGAAGCAAATACTAAAACGTCCAAGTCTTCCATTGAATCTGATATTCATTACCATTTAATAATAGAAAATTCATGTGTATTTTATTTAAAACTAACAAGAAGCCAGAATTATCCTCGTTACTAATGGATTGCAAATGTATGCTTCTAGACTATGTCCTTTGCTAGTCATGGCTGCAAATTCAAAGCCTTGCGAGCCTACTGACGCCAAGCATCACGATACTTTTATCAAGTAAACCCTCTATTTTTTCCAAGTTGATTTTTGAAAGGGAAATTTATTGATCTCAAGATCAAATAGGTTATATGTACAAGCTTTTATTAAGTCAATTATAATCAATAAAAGAGACAAGGTGTTAAGATGATTGATGAGGCTTTTGGTAAACGACAAAATCGGGTTTTTGATGATACTCTTGCTTTGTTGATGACTCGTTCATTTCAAACTTTTCTGCCAGACTTTCTACAATCTCTTCCTTATTGTTCGTTGTTGTTGAAGGCGGCCAATTGTTACGGAATGGGTTGGCTGAATACTGTTGCTGTGATCCCCATTGCTGTGCTGGCAATGTATGGTTTGGTTGTCCCTGAAAGTGTTGGGGTATAGGCATCGTGTCGTACGGAGGAAAGGGCAGTTGGCTTGGATCAGGATGTTGTTGCTTACTGTAATCGACCGGCGATGACAGTTGCGTATAGGCTGGTAAAGGAGGAGAAGGAGGAAGAGGAGAAGGAGGAACAGAGGAGGGTTTGTCATACGGTTTGGTTGGTGAAGTGTAGCCTGGGCTGCCTGGTGAACTGGGCTTATGTTCTGTCATGTTGATTGGTGTTGTTGACGAGTTGTTAGGGCGATACACAGATGATTTTGATACACGTGGTCTACGAAAAAATAACTACAACATGGATAAGTTAAGAGTGAATAATTGCACTTTGCTAGGACTTACAAAGAATACAAGAGCAACAGTGACGGTGGCTACTGCAGCTGATCCAATGGCTATTCCCACAATAGCAGGTATCGGTAAGGATCCGTTTGTTGTTGGATCTTGGTAATTAACTGATCCCGGCTTTGGTATTTGAGTTGGAAAGTTGAACGTCGAAGGGAACGTAGGACCAGTTGTAGGCGAGTTGATCTTGCCTGAGACAGAATTTGTAGGCGAGTCGGTCTTGCTGGCAGCGGTCGGAGTAGGGAAGGCAACAGTCTCCTTTGCGTTCGCCGTGACGGAATTAGTAGGCGAACCATTGTCAAAGCTGTAAATTGTAATGGGGCCCGCAGTAGCATAATCGCTTGGATTATTAACAGCAAAAGCAGCAAAATAATAATTTGATCCCACTGGCAATCCTTCTTCAAAATTAAAGTGAGTGAATCCAAATGAATCGACCATGACATTCATAACGGTTGAGACGACGTCCAATGAGCCCTTGGTGTTTGTTACGCATATCTTGACTGTATAAATGTCAGTTGGAGAATCGACGAACCGTAGACTGGCTACTGCCACCTTATTATGATATCGATTGCCTCCAAAGAACTGTATTTGAAACGCGTGTACGGCTGTTGATAAGAGTAATAGATAATAGACTTTCAATTGCATTTTGTGAAGAACAAGAAGAAAGAACGAAGCGGACCGAGTAGAATGCCTGAAAAAGAAGAAGATCAAACACAGCTGTGACACAAATTATGGCTGGTATAACCATTGTAAAGAGAACAGTTTTCAGAAAAGAAAGAAGTAATCTAATTTTTGAGTCACTGTAATGACCCGTTTTTCAACATACAAGTACAAATCAACATATGAATTCGTAAAATAGGCTTTGTATAGCGTGCCTAGAATGAAAAACTCTTTTCTGGGCTCGAGTCACACAAGATCAGGAAAAGCAAGTCTACATGTTCAGAAAACCCTAACTGGAAAAAAGTCTCTTTTCAGGCAACTAGTCGACATAGCCAAATGTTTATTTATTTTTATTCATCGTTCTTAATTCTTTCTGCTCAAACTCAGCTTTGTCCTGTCTTTGTGTTATTGTCATGGTAGCCGAACTGCCAGTCTAATGCAAGGATGTATTTTTCTTTAGATCGAGTTCATATTCAAAGGACGTATTTATGTGAATGCTTGCTGCTGTGCATACATTGATGAAATAAAGTTTTGGCGCGATAAATAAAGTGCATTTGCCGCAGTTTATGTCTGTTTACATTGGTGCCACTCTTTTCATTTATGGAAAAAAAAAAATTCAAACATTCGAAAAGTTGTTTGAATAAGAGCAGTACGTCATAAAAATACTCTTCTTCAACAGATTACATATCGACGAGGCATATCAAAAGCAAAATACAAGAAAATGGGTACATCTTTCTTTTGTATTTTCAGTCACCCTGATTTCACGAGCATTCAGTGGCGCCACTTCGCACATAATCCAATATAATTGCGTGTGTATGGTCTGCATATTTAAGCTCTATTGTGCTTGTTCTGTAAGCATTGTTGGGGCTGCTACAGTGAAATTCAGCAAGATCAATTATGGATCAAGTATTTGTATCATCTCTGCGAGATTGCATGGACATGACAACCAGAAACAATAATCTTGATCCTATAGAACTTTGATGGTAAGAGAGGAAACCTCTATTCTGGAAATGTACTACAGCGATAAGGTTGGTGCGACCCTGAGAAGTAATGGCTGAGCAACATATAAAGAAATAACTCCTGCTCTTTTCATAGAAAGAAGCAAGTTGATTATCAAATATATCTTTTGGGGCCGCGTTATTATTTCACAAATAAGCCTTACCAGCCACTCTCTCCTCACTTGGATCTATGTTACACTAATCCTCAAGATATTCTACACACATTCATTTCGTCTGAAACAAACAAATATAAGCTTTTGGAAGCCGTTATTTTTTTCTTTGAAATATTAGAGTTTCATCCGTTTTGTTTGAAATGAGAGTTTATACCAACATGAAAAAGCTACCCAGCATAATTCTGCACACAAACAGTCGAATAAAAAGAGGGGATATAAAGAATGAGATGTGTATATTAAGAGAATGGATGAAAATAATAAATATTAATATTGCAAATATACTTTTGCCACGGTTCAAGACTGAACCGTGTCATATAATAAAGAAAAAAAAGTCTAAGGTTGATAAAAGAACAAGATCAATCCATGCATTGGTTTTGAAAGAAAGGATGCCTGAGAGCTTCTCTTGCAGATATACGAGCAGATGGTTCATAGACTAGTAGTCTTTTTAACAAATCATTTAAATGCTTGTTGAAGGTTGTCACGGGAGGCACAATTTGCTAATGAACAGAGATGAATAAAGATTCATTTCAAAGTATTCACAACTTACATCCAGTGGCTTTAAACCACTAACCAATCGCTTACTCTGTCTTGATGTTTTGGGTAGAGGGTAATTGAGCTTTTTACTATCTTTTTCAAACAGTTTTTGCGCTTCTTTACTAGCTCTCGTTACCATATGAGTTGGTATAGGTCCCAAGACAGATTCCATCATGGCCAAGTGCTCCAGGTTATCATGTGTCTGAAAGAGAGCATCACCAATAAAAAATTCGATCAAGATGCATCCCATAGACCACATATCACAGGGATAGGACCAGCCCAAGCCCATGATGATCTCTGGTGCACGGTAATGACGTGTAGAGACAATGGCAGAATGATATTCTTGTTCAAATGTAGCAGATCCAAAATCAATCAATCGAATGTCTGTATTCTCATCCAATGTGTTGCTACCTCGGTTGACAAGTAGAATATTTTCTGGTTTTAAATCGGTATGTATTAACTTGAGATCATGCAAAACTATTATTGGATGAGTACATTATTTCAAACTATTAAGAAATCTTACATGCGACACTGGTAAGTAATTGCTTTGCTAATTGTTGGATATGATGATGTGGGAAAGGCTTAAAGTGATTTGCCTTGAGAAAATCAAATACGGATTGACCAAGTAATTCAAAGACCATACAAATATGATTTTGATAATCAAACCATTCGACAAGATGAATACATTTACTAAATAGGGATGAGTAAAGACAGAAGAAAGTTTCAGACACTTACTTCAAATTGAGTGGGTCATGTTTCTTGAGTGTATTCAAGACTCTAATCTCTATTTTACTCGCATCTCTGTATTTGGGTATAGCTCTGATAATCTTGATGGCACAAAATGTCCGTCGTACTCTATCATAACATTCGACTACTTTACCAAAAGTGCCTTGACCGAGCAACCGCATGATTTTATCTGTTTCAGAATAAGATTAGAATTTCATACATTTTTTTTTATGCAGACGTACACTGTGGAGTGAGTGATTCATTGAGCCTCACCAGATAATGACCATCCTTATCATCATATACGGGCGGCATAGGAGGTGGCTGTAATATAATAGGAGGGGGCATTTGAAAAGTATAAGCAATGGTGGGTGTAGGTAATACGTGAAAGGCAAATATGGGATCGGCTATAAATATATATAAAAAATTGTGAGAGATGTGTTACTTTTTCAAAAAAAATATATTTACTATGCATAGTCTCCAGTTTAGTTCGTTTGGTGATTACAGGTAATTGTTCAGCTTGTCTTTTTCGGGTAACATGGGATGAGAAAGTTGAGGTATATGGAGCATTTGCATAATGAGCCGGAGATGGAGGAGAAGGTGTTGGTGAATCTTCAATAACGATGACCTCCTTTGGGTACCCATTTTTATAAAAGTCCTTTTCCCAATCAGCTGTTCTCTTTCTTGTCATCATGAGTGAAAAAAAAAAAAAAAAAAAAAATATAAAAGAGAGAAAAAAGATTAAGAAAAAGGGAAACCAAAAGCAAAAATAATAATTAGCGAGTCCTGCAAATAAAAAAGATACACAATTGGTGTTACTTGTAAATTAACTAAAAAATTGACTTCTACAAAACACTTTTCCCTTTTTTTTTATATAGAAATTTTATATAAAAATGCCCATGTTCGAAGCTCAGGGTGTATCTATGCAGTTGGAGGATGGAAGATGGCTATTTAAACAAGTTGATATAGAATTAGAAAAAGGAGATATCCTTGTCTTGAGAGGCCCGAGTGGCGCAGGGTAAGGAGCATAAAGTAATATATAATAACAAGTCTCAATTCTATTTAAAGTAAAACAACCCTTTTGAAATGTTTGGCTGAATTAGTGCCTTATACAACAGGCAGAAGTTATCTTAATGGTCAGACACCCTCACAGTATGGTATCCCCATGTGGAGGTCAAGAATCATGTACGTACCTCAACGACCTGCTGTTCATCCGGGTACACCCATGGATTTGTTTAATATGGCAAAAAATTATACTTCACAGAAAGGAAAATATATTGGCGATCCTGTGAGTAATACAACAGATAAAATTTACCTCCTTTTTGCTCCCCCTCTTTTTTTTTTAATACTAATGCAAGTATAGATAAAGATTGGGGTAGATTGGAACTTGTCTGAAAGTCATTTTTATGAAAATTGGAGTTGTTTATCGGGAGGTGAAATGCAAAGAGCTGCCTTGGCTATTGCACTTGCTTTAAATCCAGAGATTCTATTACTTGATGGTAAATATAAAAAAGGAGTAGAATGCATGATTTCATTATCTGACTTGTAATAGAACCTACCTCTGCTTTAGACCCAGAGTCGACTTTACTTGTCGAGAAATCACTAAAGGGACGAACATGCATCCTGATCACCCATAATCCACAACAGGAGACACGTTTGGCTACCAAGACATTATATTTACCTCGATTAGCTTTATTGCCACAACGTAGTGATGACGAAATTACGATGGCGTAAAAAAAATAAATAAAAGAAGGGCGGGTAGATCTGCTTAGTTTCATTTACTATTTATGGGCAAGAACACCGATTGTTATTAAGAAAGGGTAAACTTTATAGTTCACGCGTCTAAATATACAGTGATAGTCATCAGTTGTAACCATAAGCTTATATCTTATTTCCTTCCCCTTGCATAAGGATTGCTTTATTCTAATAAAAACATAATTTATATAAAAATAGAGGCATGTATACAAAATAATAAAAATAACATAAAGGGGAAAAAGAGGGCATATAAAGAAGATATAATGTGTATATTAAAAAAAAAGAAAAGCTACTGTCAACAGTTACTTTTTTGTTCTCTCTTTTTTTTTATAAAGGGATAGTGTATATATATATATATATATATGCAAATGAATGAATATAAGAAAGGGAGTGAAGTGGGGGCAAGTAAATTAATGATTTACAGTTTTTTGTTGTCGTCTTCTGCTTGTTTGTCTAAAAGTAATAACTTCTTCACTTGTACGACATCTGATTTCTACTTGAATATGTCTTTTTAATGCATCACTTCTAGCAAAACATTTTTTACAGCAAGGGCAATGATAGGGTTTATCGCCTGTGTGAACGCGGATATGACGCTCTAAATCATGCTTGCGAGTGAATGCTCTAGGACAACGAGTGCATTTGTAACGTCGATTGGACATGTCTACAGGTTTCTTTTCAACCAACTTGACCACTTGTTTTGGCTCTTGTCTCGGTTCTTGCTTTACTAGTTGCTCTGGAGAGTGATCTTGTAGACAAGGCCATGCATCTGATGAACATGGTGATGATGAAATGGAATAGTATCCAGAGTCGGAAGAAGACATGGGTTCAGTAGATGGCATAAAGTAGCTTGTAGGAGCATGAGGAGGATACAAATAGTAATAATAATTGTAATAATTGACTAGTTGTTGAAATAGACGGCTGTCTACTGCAGGAAGCATATAGTTCATGTAGGTTGTATCTTGTTCCTTTTTAATATGAATGGGTGAATAGCATTCAGAAGAGTAAGTGACCATAGTTTTTAGGTTTGATTATATCGAAGAATTACAAAATATAAAGAAAGAAGGGGAAAATGAGCAAATAGATAGAGTTTATATACACACTTCCCCGCCTCCTAGTTTGCCCATCTCTATCCTTCTTTCCCTCTTTACCCTCAATTCACAGTTTCTGTCTATCCTTCGATTTTCTCATTTTACTAAACTCCCCCCTTTCACTCCCCCCTCTTCTCTTTCTCTTGCTTTCTTTTTTCCCTTGAAATGTTCCCCCCTAATGTTTACTTTTATCCCTCAAACAAGATAATCAATATTTTAAAAGATTACAACCCTTTATTACAAGCAGCTCGGAAGGGAATACAAACATATCGCGTTATAAGAGCCATGGATTTACAGAAAATGTCATAAAGATAAAATAAGCTTTTATTTGTTTGCAGCTCCCTGTGTACAACTCATTTATATACAATTTAGTAAAGATAGAAGCAAACGAATCGATCTTCTTGAAATGCTCAGCCATATTCCCGATGATCGGATTCTGTTTACTCCCCCCTTTTGTATTAATTCACCTATCACCTTCAACTGACATCTCCCTCTTTTTTTTTTTCCTTACTACCCCAGACTGATGCCCCCCGCCCCTTTATTTTAATGGATCCGATTGCCAATAGAATAAAAGAGTAGATCCTTTTAGTAGATGACTACTTTAATTGTAAATTAAAATATGAAATGATCTTCAAAACCTTCCCAAAAGCAGTAAACCCCCGTTCTATCACACACTTTCTCCTTAAAACTATAATGTGGAACAGAACACTATTATCCAATAGAACAAAAAAGAAGAAAAATTACTTTATTAGATGTTAATGCAACATATGGTAAACAAAAATATTGACTGGTATCTCTTCCCTTTTTTTTTATTTTTTAGATTTGACAGCTGCCAACGGATGATCCATTGGCGTCAGTAGTTCGAAACTGCATAGCAACTCTTCATTCACACTCATGATCGCGCCAAAATTATCAAATTCGCCACAGTAATTGGGTGCGCTAAAGACTGTGACCAGTGTACTGTCATTAAAGAATTGATATCCATCTTCTACAACCTATTGAATCTAGTGTTGATATATATATATATATATATATATAAATATGTATATAAATATGTACCATGTGTGCTCGACAGACAAGATCCAAGTCAAATTTGGAAAGAAATTCATTAATCACCTTCTTACCAAACACGTAGGACACGCCTCTTTCATTTTCTTCCCAATCAGCCACGATGTCTGCCGGATCAGCCCAGAGTAGATCGTTTATTAATCCAAAGTCAGGTACATCTGTCGGGCGTGAAATATTTCGTATATCATCCATGCTATGCAATGACGGGCTAAGTCCACCATGAACACAAAAGATCTTGCCAGCGACCAAGGCTGCAAAGGGTAACGTATTGAAGACATCCACAAAAGTTTTCCACATCTTGGGACTCAATCGTCGCTTACATTCATCATAAAACCCATATACTGTTTACGTCAATGTACACGTTCCAAATAACACATCTTATCTCTTACCTTTGGTTACATTAGCCGATTCATGGTTGCCTCGTAAGATAAAAAAGTTTTCAGGGTACTTGATCTTATAACACAACAAGAGTAAAAATGTTTCTAAACTCTGTTTGCCTCGATCAACATAATCACCTAAAAATAGATAATTAGAGGAAGGAGGAAAGCCACCCATTTCGAACAGTCGTAGCAAATCGGTGTATTGTCCATGTGTGTCACCAACGATTTTGACAGGTGCAGAGAGTTCGAGTAGAGACTAGAAAGGGAAAAAAAAAAAAAAAAAAAAAAAAAAGATGAGCACACATATAATTTATCACATAATATACTAACTGGTTGTCCTAAAAAGATGTCCATGGCCGTTCGACAGATAAATGTCACTTCTGAACTTTTGAGACATAATTGTTTAGGTACTTTACTGGTATAACCAGCGTCCAGCAGTCGATTGATATAGTCATCGATCTGAGCCAATCCTCCTTGAAAACTAGATACTGAGTTGACCGTCAACTGATTAACTGAGGATACCGTCAGTTGATTCTGTTGGTCCACGTCGACTTCTAAACCCTCCTTGTTCTTGGGTGGCCAATAGTCAGACTGAGCCAATAATTTGTGTTGGTGTGGGTGTTCTACTTTGCCTTTGAAAGGATCATTCTGTATTGTGTCTTCATTGGTTTGATCAGGATTCAATTGAGATAATTCTGCTCCTGTATTGTTGGCAGAGTTCATTGGGTGCTTTCGATGGTTAGACGAGGTGACAAGGATAGAATTGACAGACCGTGCTGTGTTCACACTGTGCTCATTATCTTGTGAAATATCAATCCGTGGCGGTGGCTGTTGTCTTTTTCCATTGTTCTTTCTTGATTTCTTTTTCTTTTTGGAAAGTGCATTACCCATTGCTAGTTCTATTAATAATAATATTATAACAAAAAAAGAAGAAAAAGAGAAAATATGAATAGAGCGGAGTTTTGTCTAAAAACGTGCAACAAAAGAAATGTCAAGCGAGCTTGTTTCCAAGGAAACAGAAAACAAACAAAAAAAAAAAAGAGAAAAAACTTTTTTAAAAAGAAAAGACTATTGCCCGTAGAAAAAAAAAAAAAAAAAAAAAAAAGGAGAGAATCATCAAAAAAAAAGAATGAATAAGGGTGTGAGAGAGAGAGAAAGCGAATGATCCAGATAGGAATGTGTGTTTCTATTTATGACATAAGCCCTCCCTTTTTTTTCACTCTCTTTCTTTTTCCTTTGCATATTCTAAAAAGTCTGCCTTGTTTAAACATTTAAAATAAATTCTAAACTTTGGTTGATATCATTAAACAATCCTTAAAAATAAGCATCAGGCTCAGCGCCTTTCTAATAAGGTTTTTCTTTTTTTTTTTTTTTTTTTTCTCCCTTTTTTTAATGTTTAGAAATACATTTCAAGTAAATACGTGTTTAATCATGCCATACTCAATGTTAACTTCTTCCCTTTTAGTCTGGATTCCTTTCGATTCTATACAGCTTAGGGTAAAAAATATAAAAAACAGATTCAACACTTTTTCAGAACAGTAAATAAATTAAAATAATAAAAAAGCAATGAACCATTACAACTATGGTCATGTCATTTACCAGAAGTAGATAAAGACAACGAAGCACATATAAAAAGAGTAGTGGATGATCACATTAGTTCTGCAGTAATTGAACTATGTTCACCTAATCTATCCAACACATACATCACTTGTCCTGCTCAAGCGAATAAAACATTAGGAATCAAACTTCCATTTGTTGTATTGATTGTCAAAAACTTGAACAAGTACTTTTCTTTTGAGCTCGAATTATTGGACGATAAAGATGAAAAGAGACGTATCCGTGCTTCGAATTATCAAGTAAGAATATATACACATGTATATATGTTTATATTTATTAATCATTTCTAGATTTCAACCCGAGTAAAACCTTATATTGCTACCATGCCAATGCGTTTAGATCCTGGTTGGAATCAAGTTGTTGTCAACTTGGCTGATTATGTCAAAAAGGCATTTGGTACAAACTATAGTGAAACGAGTCGAGTGACAGTCCATGCAAATTGTAGAATACGAAGGATTTATTTTACAGATCGACTGTATAGCGAAGAAGAATTGCCCTCAGAATTTAAATTATTTCTACCGGTAAGCATGTCCATGTGTGTGTGTATATATGAGGAGGCCTATCTAATGCGTTTATAGATTGATAAAGCCTAACTTATTGCTTGAAAAAGTCTGGAAAGAAGAACTCTATTTCTTTTCTTGCAGATGGATCAGAGTCTATGATGTATTATAAATAATAACTCTCAGATGCTTTTTTTTTCTTTTCTTTTTTTTTTTACCTGAACCATGAAATGAATTCCTTGTATCTGTTAAACCATAAAGTGCTCTTAATGTATCAGGTTGGTGTATTCTTGCCCTAAAATGATTTATAAGAAACTTTTTTTATATGCATATATATATATCATTGTACCTAACAGGATGAGTTGGTCCTATCAGTGAACGCCATTCCTTGATGACATTAGGTGATGATAATATCATGGCATGAAAGGGCCCACTGGTCATATATCCACATAACCGATGATAAAAGAATTTTCCTTTATGTTCAGCGTAAAATTGACCTGCCTGTTCTTCTGTCCAAAGCACGGGACGTTCCTGAAGAATGGTCATTCCTCGGTTAAGAATGGCTTGTTTAATTTTGGGTGGCAATGCAGCATTAGAACAAATGTCTGGTTTTAAAAGTGCTAATGTCAATTGTTGTTGTTTGTTTGCTAATCCCTTCAACATGTCAAGTTTTTGTGTAAGAAAAAAAAAAAAAAAAAAAAAAAAGGAAAACACTACATGCACGAAAAAATTCACGACAAAGTGACTAATGTTACGAGGCGCTGCCTGTGACATCGTTTTACAACGTCAAAGTCTTTACCTCGCCTAAGGCTGTCCAGTGGAATATTCATTAATGCAATTACGCGTGTGCTTGCATCTTTACTGATAGCACCTGACTACATAAAATGAATAACATTTTAAGGTATATATCTGTAATTTTGTACATGAAAGCTGTTGACGTTTTATTTCCTCCAAATAGTTTATTACGGATTACAGCAATGTCAATTGGGAGAGTATAGTAAATTACGTTCTAGAGGTATTGAATGATTCCCATCTTAATATCAGGCAAACCTTATAACTATATCCTGTAAATTTTAGGAGAAATTGTTACTGTTGTTACGTAAAAGGCAAAGATTTCACGCCAGTCTTCATTTACAGGAAGATATTACAGTGAAGGAGTTGATTGTTGTGGGTTTGCTAAATATGCTGCTTTAGATCTTTATTAATCGCCAACCTTCTGTTGTTTAGTCATCAACCACTCTAAAGCCAAAAGATAAAACAGATAGATTGTCTATGGGAGCTGATGATGAATTTGATGCACCAAATCTCACACTGGCAGTACAAAATTGGATCGACAATGCTCATTACATAAAGGAGTTGCATAAACAAGAGTAAGTTTAATGAAACGTCCTCTATATTTATATAAATTCAACTTAATGATACAGCTTGCTATATTACAGAATTATGGACTTTACTACTAGCGTTAATTCCGTCGACGTTCATGACATCCTCAAAGACAAGTACTCGTTAGAATGGTCAATGACCTAGAGTCGGACAACCCCATTTGTTGGGTCGAAGATGCGGTTTCTTTCTTTGTCAATCGACAGGAAGACTTTGCGCGCAAAAAGCATTACCACAATCCTTCAAAAGGTTCTCTTTGTTCGACAAGATGTACACCAACTGATTTTTATTTTAGCGCGAATTGACCAATTTAATTTACGCAAATTGGTACCTTCACTATATTATAGTTGATGATCTAGTTCATAGTAACCATGTGCATTGTATTTTGCTTGATCAATTTTTCTACGTATTAAATTGGTATTATTTGATTCCAAAGCGGTTGCCTTGCCTTGTTTTGTATGATCATAGGGTAAAAACTTGGTATCGATTTCCATTGTAGCAGTAGAGTCTTTTGACCTCGGATGAATTCTTAAGGGTTCCTCTTCAAACAGTAATTCTTCTAATTCATGTACTGCATCATAATTGGGTACATCCTTCTAACATTAGAAAAAAGTATTAGATTAAGCATACAAGTGTGTATTATCTTACATTGGGTATAAAAGGAGGTTGTGCCTTTTTAGATTCAAGTTGGTCCCAATCAAGGCCATGAAACCAAGGATGTGATTTTAATTTCTGTAAGCCTTCTCTGCCATGACCTAATCTATCTTTGGGACGCTTTGCTAATAACTAATTTTCCTTTTTTTTAACATTACACAATTTAATTTCCCATTTTGTTTTTTGTTACCCCATGAATCACCTGCCGACATTCGACTGATACTTGAATCTTTTCTGGAAATTGCAGTGGATCGTGTAAAATGGATTCTTGTACTTTCTCATTTGAATCTCCTCCAAAGGGCCTCTGTCCAAATAATAATTCAAAAGTAGTAATGCCTAAACTCCACCAATCCACGTCAGTTGTATATTTTTGCTTCAAAAGAATTTCAGGTGCCATATAAGCTAAACTACCCGCCCTATTTTGCCTATAAGGTTTCTGTGGTGTCAATTGAGTGGCAATATTGAAATCACTAAGATGAGCGTGTCCTTTATGATCGAGCAAGACATTATCTGGTTTGATATCACTAAATGAAAATGTCAACACAAGCGCTTATTTGACTCTATTATTTTTTTAATTCACCGATGAATAATATGTTGACTATGAATGTAACTGATGGAAAGTATTAATTGAGCAACATAGAATCTAACTTGTAACTCATTAAAGGTACCAAGTGAGTCAAGATGAAATCGTAAATCTCCTCCGAGCATTAAATCAAGCACCATAAAGAGGTTCTCATCATCTTGAAAGGCATATCTTAGATTGACAATCAGTGGATGATCGAGTAATTCGAGTATGACACGTTCTGTCAATATATTTCGTACTGCATTTAATTCAATACATTTGGATTTACTAATGTATTTTAATGCGTATTCCGATCGATCAATCTTGTGTTGAACCATCCGCACTTTTCCAAAGGCACCTTTTCCAATGACTCTTTGCAAATAGAAATGTCGTAGTTCAGCTTTTTAAAGCAGATTAATGTCAATGATATTTCAATAGAGATGATGTCTACTTGCCTTCTTCATTATCAAAATTATATCTTGGCTCACAACAACAAAAGGCACCCATTATAAATCTTTTTAAAAGAAAGAGAGAAATAAATTAAAAAACGGAATTTTTATTATTTATAAGTCAGTAATGAAGAAAAAGAGAGATCCCAAAAAGCTTAGGATCGACGGAAGGTTCTTCCACTAAAATAGAAAGTTTAAATTATACAATTATCTCAGCAATAATGAAATTTTTATTTACCTGGCTGTCTTCTTTTCTGCGTTCATTACCTGAGGTTTGGCTCGGTTCAATACTTTCAAAAAGTCACGAACACGAGCTCTCATACGTGTATGCATGTAAGCTTTGGAACACTTGATGTGATAATGAAGATAGTCACGAAAGATTTGAATACGTGAGATAGTCTCTTCACGAACATCACCCGCAGTAAAATGATTAGGGAAGAGGACTATAGTGAGAAGAGTGATTAGGATATACACATACACAAACAAATGATTATTATTATTATAATCATTATTACCAAAGGTAACATAGCTAATATCATCACTATCTTTCAAATTCAAATGACGAAGCTCCATAGGTGGTTCACGAATAGAATAAAGCACCTGAGGTGCATTCTGTAAAACAGGTACTCGTCGACGTGCATCCACAAATTCCTATCACCGAGTGTCATTAAACCATTATGTATAAAGAAGCATTCTATTTACTTGTAGGAACACTTTGCCAAAGATTTTGTCTGTTTCGTCTTTAAAGGTTGTGCTAAAGATGACAGTAATACGGTCAAAATTGGACTTTACATAGATTGCTTCCTCTTCACGATAATGAACTGTCATCAATTCTGAATTGTTTTCTGTCTTTCCTTCCTTTTCACACTGTTCTTGCTCAGCAAACGCTCTTTCAAAAGGTGCAGCTAACAGGTTGCGTTTTAACAGACTGACTTTTCGAATAAGTTCATCTCTGACATCTAATGGTTCTCATCAAGAGCTTAGTAAGAAAAAAAGAAAAAGTTAATTTATTTTACCTTGTTCTGTAGAGACCATCTTTTCTAAATCAAGAGCAAGCGTGATATCAAAGCCTTGTTCGGGTGTATCCAAGAGGTAATCTCCATACTCGCGTTTCAAGATATCCTTGGCACCATATGAAAATAACTCACGAGAACAAGCCCAGGCAAGCGAGATATGAACGACTGTCTTGGTTTCAGGTGTTGAAATGTGGTATGTGACGCCATCAAAGTCAGCAACCGTCATGTCAATTGGGTCAAACTTTTCACTACACAAAGGTACATGAGTCGTCTGTTGTCAGTTTTATTGAACAACTTACTTTTTGAGTCTTGACTCTAAAGTGTTTTGAATAATGACGTTGTGGTAATCTAGTAAAATCATTTCTCTTTATTTAAAAAAAGTAGAAAAAGGGAAGCAAATAATTCCATGCCAAGTCTCGAGCGCTATTTGAAATTGGTTGAATTTCCCTCTGACTGTTGCAAATGGTGTGTGTGTGTGGGGGAGCTTTCAATGAATTCAGTTCAGCTTAAAGAGGATGCAATGAGCAATAGAATGCAAATGTTTGTGTTTAGAATGAAAAGATGTTCAACTTGGAGTGTTGGATATGCAAGAAAGAGAATGACACATAGCGACTTTCTTTTCTAGTAGTCGACTGAGAGATAATTTTGAAGATCAGCTCAGTGTGTATAAAATCTTTTCACCCCCCTTTTTTCTTTCACTTTCTTTTCTTATTTTCACCGTCCAAAGACAAAGGGGGGCTCACGTGGAAAAGCTTATTTTCTTTATTTGTTATAAAATGAAGCTAGGCAAGTGTATTACTCTGATGCATAATTTGTATTCTTACTGTTTATATATAGTTTCACCCAAGATGATCCCATTCGTTGCAGCACCTATTATACTTCAGGCCATGTTTAGAACAAGAGGAGGATATTATTATCGATCGTTGGTCTGCTTCCTTTGTCTATCTATATCAGCATGCTATGGTGTCTTTGCTTCACTCATTCTACCCATCTTTGGCAAGAGACATCTTATCAATTGGTCTGTTGCTAGGGTATACAAGACAGTTGTCTCTACTTTCTTGGGTATCACTTGTACAATCGAGGGTAAAGAACATATTAGAAAAGACGGAGGACAGGCTGTGTATGTATGCAACCATCAGACAATGCTTGATGTCTTTTTTATGGCCAATGTATTTCCCAAGTCAACCTCGGTCGTAGCTAAAAAGTCGATAAAGTTTGTCCCTGTCCTGGGATGGTTCAGTAAGTGTGAAGGGGGAGAGTAAACATTTTATGTACATAAAGCTAATTCTTTCCCCCTTCTTTTTTTTTCATAAAGTGTATCTCAGTAAGGCTATATTTTTGGATCGTGCCAACCGAGAAACTGCAGTGGCACAGGCTCGTAAAGCAGCTGAAGATATGAAGAAGTCAAGAACAAGTATCTGGATTTATCCTGAAGGAACTAGATCTCATTCTTCTGAACTTGATCTGTTACCTTTCAAGAAGGGTGCGTTCTATATGGCTGTTCAAGCAAAGGTACCTATTATCCCCATTGTAATTCAAAACTATCATCATCTCTATGATCAAAAGTCAAAGACATTCAAGCATGGTGATATTAAGATCAAGAGTAAGTTTTTCTTTATAAAAAAGAAAGTTATCTTATTTTTTTTTCAATAGTTTTATCTCCTATCCCAACTGACAACGTTGAAGAGTCTTCAGATAGTATACAAACATTATCGAATCATGTTCGATCTGAAATGATAAAAACACTAAGAGAAATATCTGTAGATAATAAAAATAAATAGGGAATGTTTGTGTATTCGTGTGCCCTGAATGTCTGAGTTTATGTACTGTAAATTCATGCACAATGAAATGATGGATGACATAATGTTTCTTTCTCTCTTTCAGTGTATAAAGTATTCTTCTTTCATATTATAGAAAGAGAGAAAGACAAGGATATGTGTGTAATTATGAAAAAGCTGCTGTCGTTCAACATAAAGACCTAAAGTATTTCACAGTGAACCAACCATCTTTTAAAGACACTCTCCCTCCCTTTTGAATGCCTTTTAATCAAAATACGGAAAATAGGCATAACAATGATAAACCGAGGGTTTATTTTAACTTGAGCAAGTAACACTTTGCCCTGAAATTGCATTTCTTGTTTATCCCACTCTTAAATGCAAATACGACATAGCCTTTCATTTTCCGACGAACTATTTAAAAAACCGCCAATCTGCTTTTAGACAGACTTGTACCTCTCTTTTTATTTTCCTTCATTTTATGAGCTCAAAGAAAAAGTGTCCAAAACGGAAAAGTTATGAAAAGCAAGACGCAGCTACATTTCTATCTAATATTTCACTTGGTAGCGAAAATGATCTTTATCCAAATAACGGTAGCCCTTTTTATATATAAAGAAAAGGAGAAGAAGGTTAATTCTTTTATAGCTTTACAATCCACTTTGAATGATAAGCCGACCTCGTTTCATGAACAAAGAAAAATGCATAGTAGCAGTAGTAATAGTAGTATTACCAGTAACAGCACCAACATAAGTAACCAATCTTCATCAAGCAATCAAAGTAGTGGAGCAGCACTATATAAACTCACAGACGATGATAATCAACGCTTAATTGCTTCAGAAAAAGTGAAAAGGAAGTCAGACCCATTTCGACATAAAGTATGCGTCCTCCTTTTTTTTTTAAAAAAAAAATAATAATAATCCATAATTCACACGTCGCGTGGTATCGCCATTTTTTTATAGCCAGATTCAGGTCGTAGATTCGCGTCTTTATTTCGTTATTATCAAGGCGTTGTCAAACAATCAACGAGAAAGACAAATCATCGTTTTCATTATAGCTATGTGCAAGTATTGATGATGAGAATATTTTGTACAATATTAATTGTTTCGTGTAGCCATGAACATATCATAAATCGACATCTCAAGCATCAAAAAGCAATGTCTTATAGTCATTTCTTAGCATCTAATGAAACGCCCACCAAGCCATATACCCCTCATTTTCTGGATTTTGATGAAAACAATACCTTGCTCTCTTTTAGCTCAACACAGGTAACAATATTCAAAAGAGAGGGAGGAGGGAGCCGTAATTAAACCCTTTTTTTTTTGTGTGTGTGTAGGATTCATTGCATAAATTAAAACATGAATTAAACGAAAGCTTTCGATTGTCTCATCCGGAAATAATGCCAGAACTTACATTTTCAAAAATAAAGTCTATCAAGCTACACCTACAGAATATAACAAAGAATCTTGACCTTGAGCTATCCACCTTATCTCACGCTTATGTCTATGTTGAAAAGTTGATACAAAAGAATGTCGTCACAAAGCAAAATAGGAAACTTGTAGCAGGTGAGATGCATAAAAATTAAAGGTGTCACACATACATTTATTCATACGCATTAGCATGTTGCTTATATTTAGCAGTTAAAATAAACGAACCAAAAGGGGTATGCTTTCGTGATCTTTTCGAGGTAAACATGAGTGATGATAACTGAATTACTTAATTAGTCTTTCATTAGGCTATCTCTGGAGAAATTGGTATTGGATCAAAGGATATACGAGGGCATGAGTTTGCTGTCTTTGCTGATCTTGAATTTAGCCTCTATGTTCCTATAGAAGAGTTCATGCCACATCTTGATAAGCTTGTTGAAGCATTTGGTAAGTTTGATTTTCTTGATTAAAATCACTGGTTGACGCATATAAACATAGGGTACCAATCAATCAAGGATTACGTTGGTGACGAATTGTTTTATGAGATTAAAGTTTAACTCGTTAAAAAGTATTTTATGCGTTCATACATTGAATAAAGATAAAACTTATGTCAACTTTTGTTCTCTTTTTTAAACGACGATCACCTGCTTTTGTTCACTTTGGAGGATCAAGCCAATTAAAAGCTATATCAGCTACTTTAAAGCCTTCATGTCATCCTTAAGCCTCTATTACATTGTATGTACATCTTCACTTGTCCTTCCAGCCGCGATTGACCACTAAGAGTTCACCAAATAATCAATGTAGTATTAGCTTACTTTATTAAAAAGAGGTGTATTCACATTATTTAATGAATGCTGTAGATATTACTTTATTTATTTAAAAACTGCGTACGTACTCACTGCAGTTACCGATGTTGTTGAGCTACCGTTTCGCTGCGGCCATCATATTGCCAAAGTAAAGCCAAAAACAATGTGTAACATGCTGAAAGTTGAATAAAAAGTACGACTGGCCAAAAACAGTTTTTTTTCCCCGTACCTTTCCACTAACAATGTCTTTGACTTCGGTTGTAATTGGTGCCAGAGCAAAACATACAGCCACTGTCTTTTGGCTCCATGGTCTTGGTGACTCAGGTGCTGGATGGTCATTCCTGGCTGAAGAGCTTGGTAAAGCCTTTCCTCATGTCAAATGGATTCTTCCTAATGCGTAAGAAAGTTTTAATCAGAAACTCGATTGTTTTATTAATCAAATGTAGTCCTGTTGCACCCATCTCTATGAATTTTGGTTATCTTATGCCTGGTAGATTGTATAAAAAGATTTGAAAGATTCACACTTATATATATGCATATAGCCTGGTTTGATCTTCATGGGCTCACTAAAGAAAGTTTAGAGACAGAGGACGAAGAGGGCATGCTTGCTTCACTAGAATCAGGTAAATGCTCGTAGTATATACAAGGATGATAACTAAACCATAAAAGTTGGCAAGCTCATTCGCAATGAAGTCGATAGCGGTATTCCCGCTAATCGTATCGTCGTAGGCGGCTTTTCTCAAGGATGTGCGCTCTCATTATTGACAGGTTTAACATCAGAGTATAAGTTTGGAGGCATTGTTGGCTGTAGTGGTTGGCTTGCATTATCAAAGAGGATATCACAAGTAATATAATCAAAAAGGAGATGAAATAACATACTTATTTGTATATATATATATATATATAGCTCGCGTCAGACGCCAACAAGAACACTCCCATCTTGATGTGCCATGGTGATCGAGATCAAGTGGTTAAATATGAATATGGTAAAGAATCTGCTGAAACATTACAATCCCTAGGCTATAATGTCAGTTTCAAAACCTATCCTGGTCTCACTCATTCTGCCAATGCACAAGAACTTGCTGATATCTCAGAGTTTCTGCAAAAGGTTATTCCTCACAACTAATAATAAAGTTTTATTTTGTTACAATTCAATAGAATGAACTCCATCTTTATCTACTAGTGTAGCTTTGAAGTTGGGTAAATTGACAATAAATCTCGTCTTGAGTTCTTGTATACACATCTTCATCAAGGTCTTTGCTTCATCTACAGACATGTTTTCTTTATAATAGCGGTCCATTAATGATGTGCAAAAGTAGGAACCATAACCCTGTGCACAAAATGGTAATTCTGCCATGGCTCCAAGGTAATCAATCCAATAAAGTTCTGCTTTTTGTTTCCTTACATCGTAACCACCAATCACTAAATTAACAGAATATGGATGCTAATGTACAATATGAGTAAAATGTGTTCATCTGTATGTTTCTCTTTCAAAGTTACTCTGCTTCTAAGAGAATCAGCCAATTCACGTCGAGTAAAGGTTGCGGTGGCCTTGGGGCTAAGTTCAATGCCGTTTCTAATGCCATATAACTTGATGTTTCGCTGGATGTATTCAGCAAAGTTTACAGTGTCTCCTGGTTCACCAGAATAAAGTAAGACTGTGTGTGGGTTCAATTCACGAGATTTATCCTCGGTTCCTTTCATGACGACAATGCTTCGCGCACTGACAGTATCAGCTGCAAGCAATGCGAATCCATTACCAGTAATTCCAAAAAGACATTCCATTTGTGTTTAACTGATTTTTTGAATAAAAAAGAAAAAGTGTTGTGTTTGAAATAGGAACGCGTATGCGCTTTAAGAGGTGTACACTCTAAACCCAGAGTGACGTTGCCTTTGGAGATGACGCAATTTTTTCAGTTAGGCGCACGCGCCTAACATTGGCCGTTCTTTTTTCTTGACAATTAATGCTCTCTCTGCTGAACGATAAAGTATGTTTCTAGGCACGATGGCATTGCTACATGAGTCTATAAATAGTGATTTGTTGGAACTCTCTAAATTATTGCTTGCTGATAAAGATAATTACATACTTGTTAGTGCTAAAGCAGCATCAAGACAAATTCATTAATAACTTTATTTCTCCTTTTCTTTAATACCTGAGCCTTTATCGACGATCGGTGGTATACTTAATTATGTGTGTTCTTTTGGTTTTTTGATTGTTGGGGTAAAAGACCTATGTCGTGATACTCCTCGATTTTCTGTTAACCTCTAGATTCTTCGGTCTGGAATTGTTATGACTTTGATTATTTTACTTCTCATGTAAAGCATTATCAAAACTAAATAAGAAGTAGCTCTTTTGGCTTTTCGTTACCATTCTTAAGCAAGGCAGATCTATGGCTTTTTTGTCTTGGAGTTTATTTCACAAAGCAATTTATTTTCAAAAAGAAGTGCATGTTGTAAAAAAAGAAAGAGGAAGGAAGTTCATTTGCCTTAGGTCAAAGACCACCTTTATTTAGGTATCCAATATAAAACGCATTTTAATAGGGAATAATTTAGCTATTATATGTATAGTTTTTATTTAACCAGTAAATAAAAAAAAAGGAATAAACCTCCTAAAAGCTCAAAACTGGGAGAGAAGAGACAACTTTCGAGTTTTGAGTCTTAGGACCCAACCATGTCGCTTTCTCGGAATCAGGGGCAGGCAGAGATTCATCAGAATCACCAAAGTCAGAGTTGTCAGTGTTCAATCCATTCTGCATAATTCTTAGCAGTTGTCTATAAAAAATGAGTTTCAGATCTTGAAGCTACTTGATACAAGCATTAATTACCTTCCAATAGAGTAAAGGGAGACCAAGGTTGAAAAAGTCTTCAATACTTTCAAATGCTATAGGGAAGATGATAATGTTGCCAATAAGTTGGGCTGTATATCTGGTTTGGTCATGAGAAAACTTTGCTTGAAGACTGCATCTAGGCACTATTTGTGATATTGTCCAACAAAACTTTTCAAGAAGAAAGGTAAAAAGGAATGTTATTATTTTAATTTTATGTTGTCAGTTCTATCAACAAAGAACCAAGGTTGCTCGGGTTTTGCTATTTGCACAGCATTTGCCATACAGACGTAAATTTTCAACTGTTCTCGGTGGCAGAAGTGCTTTGGCACTTTTCCAGCTTGAAGACTCTCACTTTTTTTTCTGATTTATATAGAACATTTAATTACGCTTGCTTAATGCTTTTGTCTTAACAACATCAGCATCGGTTTTTACGTCTTATTCTATCTGCTGCATTATCTCCTTGTTGAGGTTGTTTAGTCAAATACTCTCTATAAGAGCTCAATGTTTCAAGACGACTTGCCATCAGCAATATAACACATAGGCTTGAGCTTAACATTCTCATATTGATACAACAATCGAATGTTCATAAATGGTTTCAGAGTGTGATAATAGTAAAGGTAAAGCTAATAGGGCCCTTTCTCAAAAAGTGTACCACAAGACACGCTGGAGATGCGACATCTAATTTGTCAGTGTGGCGGCATTTATTTTTAAAATTGACAATATTCACTCTTGCAAGTTTTGGCGACTTGGATTTCCAACAAGTGCGATTACTTCACTTTTCCAGAAACACTGTATAAATGGACCAATCGCTACTAATAAAAGCAATTGTTGCTGTGGCTGTTTTATTGATCACGACTGGTATATAAACGAGTAAAGTAAAAATTGCGGTGTATGTTAATCAAACGTCAATCAGTTATTGTATTGTCATTTTATACAAAAAAACAAAATAGAAATGCAGTATTGTTATTAGGCATCTGTGATGCTGGTAAAACAGCCATGTATACACTTGTAATATAATAATAGTAATAGTTATTACACACATATCTAATCTGTTTATAGTTGCGATTCAACGAGAAACGTCCAACTGTATCATCTATGAAAGAGAATGAAGGTCAACTTGTACTTTCGAATAAGGTAACGGTTTACATACATATATAACAAATAAGGTAGGCTAAATCAAACCCTATGTAGACATATGACCTTGTAGACTTACCAGGTCATGAACGTGTACGCTATCGCTATAATGACTTCTTACCTGTTACTCGAACTATTGTGTTTGTGGTGGATAGTACAACTTTGAATAGACAAATTCGATCAGTAGCTGAGTATTTGTATGATGTATTAGCTAAAGCTCAAGTACAAAAGAACCGTATTCCTATTCTAATTGCATGTAACAAGTCAGATATGATTACGGCCTTACCAACGGATAAAGTCAAGTTGATGCTTGAGAACGAGATGTAAGTAAATATTATTACAAAAGAAGGGAATGATTGACTTTATTCTATAGTAATCGCCTGAGATCCACTCGTACAGCTAGAGTGGAACAATCAGAAGAAGATGAGGCTGAAGCATACTTGGGATATGAAGGAGAAAATTTCAAGTTTGATCATGTGGATAATCAAGTAGAGTTTGTATCCTGTTCCGTAGAGAAGGAGGATATTGAAAAGGTTCAAGAGTGGATTAGAGGTTGATTTCTTTAATAACAACAATAAAGTCTTTATTTTACACGCTTAATAAATCTACTAAATACAGCAGCAATCAAAGCCATTAAACCACCAAATGCCAATACAATAGCAACATTAGATTCACCTGATGCTTTGCTATCCGAAGCAATAGCAAATATAATAGAAGAGATAATAGCTACAGCAAACTGAGGGAACACGATGTACATGTTGTGTACACCCAAAATCATGCCTGCATCAAAGTCATCTTGCTGTTGATGCTCACTTGTTGCTGTGGGAAGTTTCTTTTGGCGTTGTTCATCCTCATAACTAACATATTCACCGACTAACGAGAATGGTATCCAGAGCACGATAGCCCATGGGATACCCATGATGGCCAAGATGACAGTAGCTGTTGTGACCGAGCGGACGAACCAAGCCGACAATAAAGAACCAGCAATGATCAGCTGAGACGCAGTATAAACATTCAGCAAAGAAAGAAACCAGATGCCCTTTTTTTCAAAACGCATGACAAGAGCAGGAATGACCACGCCTGCAATCACAGAGACCAGGGCATTACACAATAACGCAAAGGAGCCTGCTCTGGTACCTTCGGCCCAGTCTCCGTTGTCAGGATGAGATATGAAGTAAAGGTCTGACACCCACTGTGTGCTGATCATGCCGCAAAGTAAGGCATCTTTTTTCTAATTTCTAATTTCTTTATTCTTACCTGTAGAACAAATAAGGAAACCAACCCATCCAAGCAAAGAACTGTGTGTTACATAATGACTGAATTGGTTTTGGTAAATAACGGAAAGCACGCCAGACGTATTGGAAGGTGCTATACCATGGCCTGTTGTTTGAGAGGTTAATAAATGATACGTCGATTGAGGTTTGAACCTACAGGTCATCTTGGTCACCATTTTCAACATGTTGCTTTTCTTTTACAGCAAAGCATGTAATAGCCAGAGTTGTAATAAACACAAGAGTGCCTACAATGCAAAATACTTTCATTTGAGTGTCACCTAACCAAGGAAAGAAGTTGACAAGATCAATAAAGCCAATAAAATATCCAAAAACCATGGCTGTATTGCTCATGCGTGCACTCCATGCATTTGCATACTCTTGCTGCCAAAGAGGTGGTATATCCAGAATTAGGGCTCTGCAAATAGCTTGAACAGCGTTTAATGTAAAATCGAGAAAGTAAAATGAGGATACGGCTACGATGATAGAATACGTGTGAACCTAAACCAACAAGTTAATTACCGCACTTTCTAGCAATCAGCTCCCTTTACAGCTTCCTTGGACGAATTGTAAAATTGATCGGCGATCATAGTTCCTAACTCTCTTGCATATGCGATGCCAACCATAGACAGGCACGTTAATATGCCTGCGCCTACAATAAATGGTCTACGTTTTCCAAATCGAGATGTGCATTTGTCACTGTATGCGCCAATTAACTATGAAGTCATTTATATTCAGGAACCGATCAATGGCATGATGTCAAAGCTACTTACGGGTTGCACAATAAGACCAGAGAGGGGGCCCGCCAACCAGACGAGGGCCGTTAGCTCCTTGGATAAATCAAGTGATATTAAATAGGGCGTGCCGTAGCTATTGTTTGATGGTTATTTCATCTATATCTTAAGCTCATGTTTTCATCTTACGATAGTTCAACCGTCCCTGCGATAATAGAAAGAAGAGGTTACTATGGTTACAAGTGGTAGCTATGGCTCGATCCTTACACGTAAATTGAACACCTGCCATGCACACGGTCAAACCTAATATCTGAAGCAAATTAAGGCCTGACTCCCGCGTGGTTTCTTGATTGGCAATGGCGTCTGGTACAGTTCCTATACTATTATAAGTAGACGGATCAAATGATGATCGTCTTCTTTTATATTTTGGTCTAGAAACAGGCGGTTTATTTTGTTGTAATAACGGCGATTGCTCGTTTGTCATGTTGAAAATAAATTAAAAAAAGAAAAAAAAAAAGGGGTGAATCTGAGTACGTCTGTTTAAATAAGTAAATGAGCTTATCATATGACCAATCTCACTTGGGGGATAAAACAAAGAACGGTGTGGGGGGTGATAGGAGATCCAAATGCTCTTCTTCTCCTTTTTAATGTTACAAGTTACAGTCATTTCATAAAAACAATTTCTTTCTTTTTCGCAGAAAAAAAAAAACTAAGAGTCTTTTTAATTTAACAAACAATAGAAAACTTTTAAGCTGAAACTTCGTTTGAGTTATTTGCAACTTGAACTTCTCGTCTTTTGATGGTAGATGCAAGCACTTGTGATCGGAAAGAGAGTGTCTTTGTACGTTCGATAACTTGCTGATATACAGATGTAATAGGTGTGTTCATGATGACAGTATTCTAGAAAAAAGACGGTCAGTAACTTTGGTCTATTCATTTCTCTCTTATTTACTTCTTCAAAGTCAATCTTTGCATCAACGCGTGTATCTCTAATTAAGTTAACAATCCACTTTTCACCTTCTTCTTGACTCAAGTTCAATCTTTGTGACATTTGCCTATGATGATATATAAGTATTTCTATTCTTTTTCTCTCTTTCTTTCTTTCTTTCTTTCTTTACTTGATGTCAATCTTTTGATGAATTCTACAATATGTCTCAGAGATGAATTGTCTCGCGCTTTCCATAAAATCTTCTTGAGTAGCAGCCAAAAAGAAGTCGTTCATCAGCACATCTTCACATTCTTTTAATTTCTTTTGTGCGCCTTCAAAGTCAAAGTGTACGAAAAGTGCCTCTACAAATTGAGTAACGGGATCTTGGTATTCATAAGATTCTTGTTCAATAATTTTAACTAATTCTTTCATCTGGTGCTTTCTGCGCTTATTTGTAACAACAGCTGTTGTGAGATAACGCAAAACCCAAGGGCAAGAAGTTTGGATAGTGTTGATGTATTGAGGTGTAAGGAACATATCAACCATGCAATCACGGCCCTTGGGGTGATTGAAGAAAACGAAAAGAGACCAGTGAAGAAGCCAAGTACGTTGTTGAAGCTGTTGGAGAGGTGATACAAAGCTCTACTCGGCAAGAATCATTAGTCCATTGTCCCTGCTATACAAGCTCTTCTTTTTACCTTTTGATCAATAGCTTCTCTCAATTTTTGAATTTCTTCTAATGCGCCATCCCAGTTACCTGTCAAGATTTCTGCAGCCATCTTTCCCCAAGTGGCAGAAAGAGAACGTTCGGGATCAGAAGACTAGTACAAAAGATAAGCTTTCTTTTTCATAAATCATCCTTTTCTCTTTCTTACCAAAACACGATAATGGTAAAGATAATCGGCGGCTCCTCCATAATCACCACAGTTGTATTGGAATTGACCGAATTCGTATAAAATGTTGATAGAGTCATCAGTAAACTAACATAAAATGAGTTAGATCATCGTAATACTCGAAAAATGCCGTGTCTATCTTTCTTACTTGGTAATTATCCTTTAAATACTGAATGCTTTCTGCTTTATCTTGACGGAGAACAGCAATGACTTCAGGCTTCTGAAGAACTTCCATCACTTTTTGAGCTTTTGTTCTCAAATCTTCCATTCGAGCCAAAACACTTTCTCTCTTTTCGGCAAATTCTATGCATTCATCGAGTCAATGAGCGATTCTTTTAACTGTCTAACTTTTTTTTTTTACCCTTTGGAGTTTCCTCAGTCTTGTTCAATTTTTTGTAAAGGTCAACAACAAAGTCGACCATGTTTGAATTTTTGAATAAATCGTATTTGGCTTTGAGTAAATTTTCAGCAACATAAACTTCCTTTAATTCAAGGAATTCTATAAGAGGAAAAACAAGATGACGATCCAAGAAGGGAATCATCTTCATCGTCAAGTCATGTGTTGCAGCCATTATGTTTCTATTCTGTTTGAAAACGGCGTTGCTTTTAAGAAAAAAAGTTTTGGAAGGCTTGTCATGTTGAAAAAAATCGCGGAGTTTACATAAACAGTCACGACACTCCCGTTTCTCTCTTGCAATTTTGAAATATACAACCGGCTAAAAAGCCGTGTGATCAAAGAAGGATCAAACTTGGCAAGCTGAAAAATTTAAGAAGTCAAAGTTGTAATATTTAGTGGTTATAGCCTATTTATTTTACATCTGAACGAAAAAGACTATGCGTCAATAAGATTCTTGAGTATCTTTATGAATGTGAAAACAAGATAAGCCCATTAAAAGAAGTAAGGCTTATTAGTTTACAATCCGACATGTGGCAAAATAAGATTGACTTTCACAATGAATCTCAAACGAAGATTAGTTTGTAAAGAAGACAAAAGATAAGAAAAAAAAGCTAGAATCTTCGTTCACCAAAACTATTCAACATATAGCTTGGATCCATCCCCCACAGGACGAAAGCCTGTTCTAGCATCGTGGAGGGAAAGAAAGAAAAAAAGATTAAATAGACCCTTGAGTCCAATGGAGCTGATAATATTGGGGCTAATGTGGACCACGTCAAGTATAGAACGCGATGCTGTACTGCCTATGGTGAGACCATACTCTATACCTATAACGGTCGTTGAGGCCGTACTACCTGCTTGCATGGAGGAGTCTACTACATAATGAATAGTAAGTTGCAACCAGGCCTCTTGAAGGCACCCCATTCGACACTAGGGGTATTGTTCACGAGAAGCCTGATGGAAACATCCCACAAAAACTCCACTTTTTGTACGTGGATACTACTGATAAGATTCACCACGTTACAAAAAGCTCGCTGAGGAATAAACGCATGTGACAAAAAAAAGGCATTATTAAATGTTATGCGTGAATAGAGTGCCAGCCATTCAAAATGTGAGAGGTGAAGAGAAAAAGAGAAAAAAAAAAAAAAAAAAGAAACTGCAGAAATTGAAGTCAAAAGATGTCAAGGCAGACATCATAACTTGAGGGATTCTCTGGCTCGGTGAGAGAAGCAACGTATGAGTGTACTCGGCATACAACCGTGCCAAAGTCAAAGGAATGCCATGGATTATATGAAGCCATTGGGCTGACCATATTGCAAGCACGGTACAAGAAAGGAACTGGAAGGAGAATGACATATGCTTGTATAACAAGAAAACATAAAGAAAACATAGCCACATGAAGATCATGGACACTAAAAGGAAGCGTCGAGGCAAATGTCCCATGTATATTCATATACAGGATGCTTGTGCGGACATGCATATATAAAATGAGAAGTGTCTTCAGAGGTGGCAGAGCATAAGGGGCATAAAGGGTCCACGAAAGTAGCAGAAATGAATCAATGTAACGTAATCCAATAGGGGAGCTTATAGTGCAACAAGCGGAACCTAGCGTCTCTCGCTTTAAGTGGAATATCATCATTCCAAAACATGTTCCATTGTCTTTTGGTTATTGATAGTGCAGTGGAAAGTTACTCGTGATGAATCAAGAGAGCTTGACGAAACCTTGCAGTAGACATGATGGATGAGAGCAGTTCATTAGATGGCAGGCCATGAACAAAAGGAATGAAGTTTACAGCACCAAGAGAAAGCTGGCGATAGTCATCAGGAGGACGAAGACAATTGTGGAGAAATAAAAGTGCTGGCCATATATCGTACGTATCAAGAGTCCAGAAAAAGCAACCTTGTGATATGTCTCGAATATATAAAGTAATAAGGGAAATGTGTATCGATTAGTCCCTATATAATCTCTTTATTGTATATTAAGACGAGAGAGAGAGAAAAGGCTCGTTATTAAAAGCAGCATCTTTATGCAAACAGGATTATTGCGTGGCCAATGAGAATTGAGCATGTCGCGCTATATGTTAATAGCATGTATTGTTGTCAGGCTCTTTGCATTATTTATTCTTAGAGTATAGATATATAGTAATCTCAAACGATTAAGTGTTTATAGGGTAAATACGACATCTGCTATTGTGGAAGTAGCCATTGGATCAGCTGCAGTAGCCACTGTCACTGTTGCCCTTGTATTCTTTGCAAGTCCTAGCAAAGTGCAATTATTCACTCTTAACTTATCCATGTTGTAGTTATTTTTTCGTAGACCACGTGTATCAAAATCATCTGTGTATCGCCCTAACAACTCGTCAACAACACCAATCAACATGACAGAACATAAGCCCAGCTCACCAGGCAGCTCAGGCTACACTTCACCAACCAAACCGTATGACAAACCCTCCTCTGTTCCTCCTTCTCCTCCTTTACCAGCCTATACGCAACTGTCATCGCCGGTCGATTACAGTAAGCAACAACATCCTGATCCAAGCCAACTGCCCTTTCCTCCGTACGACACGATGCCTATACCCCAACACTTTCAGGGACAACCAAATCATACATTGCCAGCACAGCAATGGGGATCACAACAACAGTATTCAGCCAACCCATTCCGTAACAATTGGCCGCCTTCAACAACAACGAACAATAAGGAAGAGATTGTAGAAAGTCTGGCAGAAAAGCTTGAAATGAACGAATCATCAACAAAGCAAGAGTATCATCAAAAACCCGATTTTGTCTCTTTTTATTGTTTATTACTTGGCTTAAAAAAAAAAGCATGTAAATGTAGCCTATTCGATCTCGAGTTGACAAAAAAGAAAAGAACATAAATAAAATTAATAATATATCTTGTGCAACACTTGTTCGTGGCGCAATGAACACTCCGCGCACGTCGATTGACTGAATCACTAAAGAGAGAAGTATGATCTCCCCTTCCTCTTTTTCTCTCCCTAGATACATAATTGACTGTGACATCTTTGTAATTCCATTAAGATGATCTAAGGATGCGATATGTCGTATATGATCAAGACGACAAGATCGTAGTGGGAAATAATCCAAAGATATAGAGATGGAAGAACTAACTAAAGTTACAAAAAGAGCTGCTGAAGGTCACACATCAGCAACCAGTCGCACAATAGAGCCTACACCATTTCTTCTCTAAACTATTCAAGCCTTGATTTATCCACACTCTTTATTTCCTTTTTTTATTTTTATTTTCATTTTCTTTCCTTGGATCGACAATGGGTGTAGTGAAGCGTTTGGTGCAGTTATGCTTGATCGTTCATTCAGTGACTGCATTCAGTCTTTCATGGTTTCAGTATAAGATACCTGTACAAGTTGGAGGGACAGCCTTTGTTAGTTGGAAAGATTATGATTACTCTCTGCCTGTGACTATAAAGCTTGCTGTTCAAAATCCAGATGGCAGCCTGTCTGGATTGTATACCTGGGACAACTTGCCTACAAACCTACTGCCTACAGCCATGTTAAACATACCAGAATCAGCCACGCCTGGTATCAATTACTATTTTGTTGGTTATCAAAATATTTCTCAATATGCCACCTTGGGTCCCTTCATTCTATATAGTCAAAGCATGATTGAACCAACTACATCATACATCGTCAGTGGAGCCACTGCTTCTATAGGTCCAACAGCCTCCGCTTCTAGAAACACTCGATCCTCGAGCACCTCAAAATCCACCGGTACTCCACAAGAAACCTTCTCACCAGAACCTCAAGGTTCCTCATTGTCAACTGGAGCTATAGCTGGTATTGCTGTTGGTGGAGCTGTTGTCGTGATTGGAGCTATAGCTGCTCTTATTGTAAGTATGTTACTTTTTTTTTTTCTTAATACTCATGATCTACATAGCTCCTTTTAAGAAGAAAGAAGAACAATAAAAGTGCTGATAACCAAGATAACAACAATAATAATAATAATAACCAACAACAATACATGTCTATGCCTGTTCCACAAAAGGACGAATTTTCAGGTCCTGATTCGACAGCCATTCAAATGAGTCAGCAGCCTTTCATGACCGGACCTGAAGGACAATACACACCTTCGTTCTTACCACCTTATTCAGGCCCTCAACAACAAATGCAACAAACACATTCGTATTATTCACAACAACGTACATCTAATATTGAATCTGCACATGATTACACAACCAACACGGAAGCATCTCTCTCTCCACAAATGACAACCAGCACTGCACCTTATAACGCAGATCCTTTAACGCATGGCAAGACCATGTTGCCAAGTGAGACTTCATCTGGAGGACTCACCGTGAATGATCCCACCTTGTTACTCCTCTCCTCCATGTCTGCACCCAATTACCAAAAACCTGAAACGACGTATCAAAAGCCTGATGAAGTTCATCCTAATAACAAACCTCATGAGACCTAATGAAATGCGACTTGTGTAATTTCTTTTGTATTTGTATTGACTTTATATAATAGTAATTTGATCATTTTACAAGCTTTTCTTTGTGTGTCCCTGTTTTTTTTTTTTCGGAGAGTTCTTTTATGCACAAAACGTGACCTCACAGTCATCGTTTTACTACGCTCGCATTGAGTTTTGGCTTTAATAAAGAAGGAACGATGAACCTATTTGGTTATATCGTAATAGTAGTGTGTCATAAAAGGTATATAGATATTTAAAGCTGGGTCATTCAAACGAGTTTCACGAAACTGCTTTTATGAGGTTATTTTTCTTTCCCTGGCTGAGCATACAATAGGCTTTTAATGAGAGAGTTACAAGAAAATAGTCTATACTAAATAGTCGTGCATAACCTGTTTGGGAGAACCAGAATCATTGTGTGATATTGACAAGGATTTGAGATTGGATTCAATCGTCAAATGTGCGAGGAAAAGGATGCTTTTTTTGTGTCAAAGACATTAATTTGTTGGTCAAAATGCGAATGAAGGGAATAAAACATATTCATTGGATTAATTTAATCGCCTATTGAATAATAAAGACTGTTATTGGCCATGGAAAGCAGGATATGGGAAGTTGCATTGACAATAAAGTTTACACCAACACAAGAAAGGGAGCGCCCGGTTCCTATTTGCTACATCATTTTGTGTGCGTGTGTGTGTATGTGTGTAAGCATGCGTGGGTACCTACGAACTATACTGTTCAAAAAAGAAAAAAGACCCCCTGAGGAGTCTATTTATGCTTTGATGAACAACTTTTTTTTTAAAAGATGGTCATCATTTGGCAACAAAGTATTGTTTTTACTGTTTTTTAAAATAAAACTCACACAAAGCACTTCATTAAATGAAATGAGATCACCTGAGTTAATTATAAAATAAACTGGGGGAAAAGCCCTTTGAAGAAAGATGAATTGAATAAAAGAGGGAGTTAAGGTAAAGTTTAGCCTAGCAAAGGTTTCACTCTTTTTTAATAAACAAAAAGAATGCATCTTATTTCTCATGGGAAGCAAAAGGGAAAACCAAAACAAAAAAATTCATGCAAAAGGGAAAAAGTGGTGGTGTGATTAAATTGAATAAAACTATAAAAGGGATATTCAGTTACCCACTTTTTTTCTCTTCTTTATTAATATCAAACATGGACTCACAATTCGCTCCAGAAGAAGATTTGAATAATACCGTAGACTCTTACTCTGTTACCATCAATGGCTTTATCTTTTGCACGCGTCATGGTTTGGAGGTCTGTGATAAATGTCCTACAGACAATCGGTCGGCGAATAATATGATAGTTGAAGACATGCTACATGAAAAGATGACTGAAGAAGAATACACGAATAAATGGAAAGGTGATGATCGAGAACCCCTCTCCGTGGCTCACAAGTGGACCAGGGTTGATAAAGGTAAACCTGGCTGCATGGAACACAAGAAAGTGGCGTGTGAGGAATGCTTCAACTGGGGTGAAAAGCTCTATCGCAGTGTTCACGGTGGTCGTAAGCCAAGAGTGTCTCGTCTTCAGCGCAAAAATCGTGAAAACTCTGAGCGCTTGACATAGTTTAAATAATAAACATATTGTTTTTATGATTGCATTAGTTTATTTTTTTTAACGTCTACAAAATACGCCAATTGGTCTTTTCCCATGGCTTCGTAGCAGGTTTTTAAATAATCATAAGACTTGGTTAAAAGTTCTTTGACTTCAGTCTGTTCCTCATGTTCCATCAGTTTTTCCCAGTTTTTGACCGCAATGGAAAACGATGCTTCACTCAGTATAAAATCATGGGTCTTGAAATAAGCTTCTGCCAAGTCAAAATGGGCCCTTGATTGAACCTTACGATATTCGTTCAGCTGACGGAAATAGAGGTCCCTGTTGTTTGTCTTTTCTAGTCTTTGATTATCAATGATTTGAACAATCTTGGCTAAATAAGGTATCGATCCTCGGATATCATTCTTGCTCTGTAATTGATGTACCACTTGTGATAGAACTTGGATCTCTAACAAATGAACAGGGTTTACACTGTGAGAGTAAAGTGACTGTGGTTGCATGAATATGTTGTCAAAAGAAAAAGAAAAAAAAAGAAAAGGAAAGAGAGAGAGAAAAAATTAGAGAGTCACACAGAGAATTTGTTCAAATGAACCTCTTTACAGGCACACATACACACGCAGGCATCTGTTGAGCCGTATTAAACTAAATTAAAAGAATGCATACAAGGAATCATGTCTTTTGCGCTTTGTTATGATGGTCAATACTTTTGTTTATAAAAAAAGATGCATGTATCTTTACGTGACCGTGAAAAAAAAATTATGCGTCAAAAATGTACTTGTCTCTCTTCCTTTCTCTTCTTTAACAAAGTAGCATAAAGTATGGGAAAGAGAAAGGGTGGTACAGTCTTTACTTCGTCTGTGCCTGGCATGGAATTTGATCTTGAAGGACCCACAGTAGATCATCTCTTTGACATTTCAGCCATTCAAAACAAAATTGTCTATCAAGACATTCATGCTCAACTTGAAGAATGGGAGGTCCTAGAAGAAAGGTAATGACATTCATACGTCCTGTGTGTTGGGAATACGACGTATCTTAAACTTAATCTTTAGTGACGCCGTTCCTTATTTACCAGCAAGAACAGAGCCTGTCAACGTTAAGGTAGGCATAGAAGAAAAGACGTCGGTTCGACTTGATCTATTTGGCTCCATCCAACTTGGTAAGACTACTTTCTTTTCTGTTATCTGTTGATCCAATTATTTCTTCTTTAGCAAACCACTTTAAATACAAAAAAGGCTACGTGCTCAACACAGGAGGAAACACATGGGGCTTGGATTTCGTGCCCAAAGTAGAATCCAGGGACACGAGTCCCTTTATTCAGTATCTTGCTGTTGCTGGCTACAGGGGCGCTTCTGAGGAACGCATCGGATTGAATGAAGAACAACCAACAGGGACGTATAAGAACTGCGTTCAGCTATGGAAACTCAAGTTATCGGTGAAGCAAGAACCAGAAGAGCCACTTTTGGATGTGTGCATTCTGCATGACTTTGGTGCTGTGTACGACATCAAGTGGTGTCCCTATGGTGTCTATGAAGAGGTAATAAGAGAATGATTTTCTTTTGCTTGTACTCATCTGCAAATTATAGGTGCTTGAAGGCGCAGCAAATGGATTACCCAAACTAGGTATATTAGCCATGGCTTGTGGCGATGGTACGATCAGAACTTTGGTTGTGCCACACCCTGACGCGCTCAGAGCGAGTTTAAAGTTGAATCATAACACGGTATATCGTAAGTTGAGGTAAAAAAAGAAAGGCATAAAAAAACATACAGAGAATGTGATACATACTGATTTATTACATTAAAAAAAGTACGTGTCAAGTCGAGTCGATGCACGTTTGCTGCCACGAATTCAAAGCCATTGACCATTCAGTGGGGTGGACATAAAAAACTTGCTTCAGGTGGAACAGGCAATGATATGAGTATATGGAACATGGAGTCTGCCTTGACTCAACCGACCACACGCTATGGACAACACTTGATTTTTTCATATGTTGTCCTAGATTCTCCTTCAAAATGCATCACCTGGAGAGGCCAGGAAGATCCGTACCATGTCATCGTTTGTGGATTTGATGGCCGAATACAAGTGATTGATATACGTGATCCATGTATCCCGTTTACGTTTATGAGATCTAGAGGTAACATAGCCTTTATACATTACGGTCTGTGTGTCCTTACAAAAACATAGGTCCTGTCTATGCGGCTTGTTGGGTAGGACACGCTCCCATGTTGTTGGTTGCAGGTAGTGAGGATTCAGTTCGTGGCATGACGTACTATCCAGGTCTTACTCCTTGCTTGACAAAGTATGGAAATTTGCCTGGCCCATGTTGGTACTTGGGTACATCAGAACATCATGGTCAATTTCTTATGGCCACTGCCACTGGTTGGCTTGCATCAGCTAATATGTATCAATATAAAGGAAGAGTGGCGGTAAGTTGGTAATCCTTTGATAAATATTTGTAGACTGATTAGCCTGTATGATAGAGTCTTTATCATTACTATATTTATAAACTTTGTTACAGCGAAGAAACAAACACCTATATATATATTGATGGCATAGGATTTAAAGTAAGATGTTCTAATATTTACTCCACTTGTATTAAAATGTATTATAGTCACAGGAAGAGATTGCAAAGACTCCACAATATGAGCTTTTCACTGTAGGCGAAGTGTCTCTTCAAAGGGTAACTATAGATCAGTATTCATGACGTTTATTCTCACGCAAACAAATAAATAGGCGGTGTGGAACCCCAACAGAAGGACGGCAGGATTTATCGCCTCTGCCGGTTCTGCGGGGCTATGTCGAATTGAGTTTGAAGGACGAGGATCCAAATGGGAATAAAGATATTTAGATTCAGCCAATTTACAAACCGACGCTGCTTCATTCACCCCCTCCCCCTTCCCCCAAAGTTTTTTGTTTCCTCTTTTGTGTGTGTAGATACAATTGAGTGTGTGTATAAGTGAGAAAATATGACAAAGGAACATGAGATTATCAAGCAGGACGAATTGATCCAACAAGAAAACTCGATTGATTATGTTCAAAGCCTTCGTTCATCCGAAGAATGGGAAGAAGTTATAGCTTATGAGCACATGTCTTCTTCAGCCAAGTCTCACTCATTGACAGCGACTACCTTGAGAGGAGAAGGCATGATCGGTAGACTTCCTTTAAAATTTTACAACAAAGATAAGACGGAATGCGTCATGGTAGCCCATTTTGGCATCAAGCTGTAAGACATGTTACTTTATTTATCGCTTATAGTAACATATCAATAGATGTGGCCATGATGGTATTATTCATGGTGGTCTTGCTGCTACCATTCTAGATGAAATGCTCGCCTATGTGGTAAGAAAACAGAACTTATATAAAAAATGATGGTCTAATGTATCAACATAGACTATACCCAATCTGCCCAATCTGACAGGTTTCACAGCCAATCTGAATGTTGATTATCGTAAACCGATCATTGCCAATCAATGGGTCATTATCAAGGGCAAGCTTGAAAAGTTGGAAGGTCGTAAGGCATGGGGGAAAGCATCAATTGAATCGCTTGATCATGTTCTCTTGACAGAAGCAACCGCTTTATACATTAGTCCACGTACAGATGGACCTGTTACCAAATTTTGATTGTATGACCGTACACACTTTTAGACAACAATAAAGTTGATATTATTAAAAACAAATAAAGCTCTCCCTTTCTTTACTAGATCATTGTTATCTGATCTATCGAAAACTAGATTTATCGTCAGGACATGCATACTCTATCTAGTCAAAAAAAAAAAAAGGATCATCTTTACTGCGATCCTCTTTTTTCTATTCATATCCTTTTGGATCCTGCTTTTTTAAGAGCTATGATAATTCGATTTCAGATAAGCTGCGTCCTAACGATGTCATTTTATGCAGGATGTGACAGGCAAATTACGTCTTTTTACAAAATATAAAAAGTATAAAAAAAGTGTAAAGGGTCCTTTTTGTCATTTTTATACAAGTTCAAAATGACTCATCAAATATTTCCTTCCATTCTTGACAATGACCTCTACAAGTTCACCATGCAGAACGCTGTCTTTACTTATTACAAGAGAGATATTCCCGTTGTGTATCAGTTTACAAATAGAGAGAAGCAACTTCAACTGAACGCTGAAGCTGTTGACTGGCTTCAGAAGCAAATCGATGGTAAGCTTCGTCTATAATAAGTTTTGCTCTTTTTTTTTTTTTTTTTTCTTACCATTTCCAAACATAGACCTGGAGAATCTTCATTTGACAGATGCAGAACGTGAATACTTGTCAGGCTATCCTTACTTTCAACAAGACTATATCGACTTTTTATATCAATTTCGTTACAAACCAAAGGAGCAAGTGAAACTCAAATTTGACAAGACAACCAATGATCTTGAACTAGAAGTCGTTGGCAATTGGCATGAGACAATTCTTTATGAAGTTCCTCTACTTGCTCTCATTTCTGAAGCTTATTTCCGTTTTGTCGACAAGGACTGGAACTATGACGGCCAATACGAGCATGCAGCCGAAAAGGCACGCGTCTTATTGGAACATGGTTGTGCATTTGCAGAGTTTGGTACGCGTCGACGACGTGATTTCAAAACGCAGGATACGGTCATACGCGCGTTGAAGGAAACCTTTGAAACTTACAAAACCAACTGTTTACAGGAAGGAAAGGAGGTCAAGGGTCTATTGACAGGTACAAGTAATGTATACTTTGCCATGAAATACGCAATGAATGCGATTGGTACTGTTGGTAAGTTGTTTATTATTGTTATTATTATTTTTTACTCATTCACTTTAGCTCATGAGTTCTTCATGGCCGTTTCTGCTCTTGAAAATGTTAAACACGCTAATCGTGAAACACTTGACATATGGCACAAGGTGTACAAAGGAGCACTTGGCATTGCATTGACAGATACGTTCACAACCCCCATCTTCTTGAAGGATTTCCAGTATGACTTGGCAAGTGTGTATACCGGTGTACGTCATGATTCGGGTGATCCTATGCAATTTACAGAGACCATCGTGAATCACTACAAGTCCATTGGCATTGATCCTAGCACAAAGACAATTGTATTCTCTGATTCTCTCAACGTGGAAAGAGCCATTGCTTTATATGACCATGCAAAGAAGTTGGGTATCAAGCCTAGCTTTGGTATCGGAACATCGCTCACAAACGACTTTAAAAAGGCGAGTGATGGAAAGACAAAGAGCAAGCCTTTGAACATTGTGATCAAGATTAAAGAGTGTACAGGAAAACGCGTGATAAAATTAAGTGATGATGTTTTGAAACACAGTGCAGATGAAGCAACCATTTCAGCATTTGAACACGAGTTGGGCATAACTAAATAAAGATGAGTGTATAGACAATAGAGAGAAAAAAAAAGGGGGGGTCCATTTAGAGTGTAAGTGAACAATTTGAAGTCACAAAGAATGTGTATTATATAAAAAATGATTGTGTGTGTGTAATTGAAATAAACATGGACTTTACCAAAGGCAAAAATTGGAAACAACCCTTCAAGGGCAAAAGAAGATCGAAAAAAAGTGTCTCTCAAGAAGAGGTATCACTCTCACCTTCCTATGAGTTCTTGGAAGAGATACGACAAAGGGATCCATTGAATAAAGCATGTGCTGATTGTTCAGCTGAGAACCCAGAGTGGTGCTCGATCAATTTAGGCGTTGTGATTTGCATAGGTAAATACAACAGGGGCGTAGCATAAACATATCTTGATGACATTTACCATAAAAGAAATGAGCCATGATATTTTATGATAGAATGTTCTGGGGTTCACCGTAGTCTTGGTACACATATTTCCAAAGTTCGATCGCTTACTCTCGACCTGTTTTCACCGCAAGTGAGCCAGTTGATACTCCTGATCGGAAACCAAAATGCCAACAGTATCTGGGAAGCATCTAAGCCAGAGAACAAGCCAGAGTGGAATACGGATAAGGAGACAAGGCACCAATTTATTTATGCAAAGTATGTTCAAAAGAGATTCATGAAACCCAGTGAAGGTGCTCCATCTATGCAACTGCTAGAAGCGCTTGAAAGTAAAAATGTGTTGAAGGCATTAGAAGCTATTGCACATGGAGCTGATGTAAATGACCCTTATCCAGTGGACATGCTACCCAATCCTGTGTCACTTGTACCATCTTCCAATGTTTTCTTACGTCTGCCTGTCTTGGATGTGCAAGGTAATCCTTATCCCGACAAGGTAATTGATATATCTATTCCATCACGATCAGCACCCAAGACCAAGAAAGAGTATTATGTGATCAGGTACCCGATACATCTTGCATTATATCATCATGACTTTACTATGGCCGAACTTTTATTTCAGTATGGATCAGATACTCATAAGCTAGATGAAGTAACTGGATGCTCATTGGCTGACCTTATCGGTTATGGTCATCATGTCCTTCAAGACGATATATTCGAGTATTTAAATAACAAGAATCGATCAAGAGGACAAGCTCTCATAAGCAAGCTAAACCATATTCCATCAAAATAAATTATCTTTTTCCATAATAGTGAAAAGTATAAACATGGTTACACTAGGCAATAGAGGTGACTTTTTTCTCCTTTTTTCACGCTATAGAATTGAGGTCCTTTCTTCTTCTTTTTCTCTCTTTTTTATATATATATATTATATATATATATAGCGCTAATACAAATACAAGCTGTATTTTCGCTATTATATAAAATCATTCAATGGAAGCTATAAACAAAAAGGTATGTGTGCCCTCTATTGTGTGTTGGTGCATAATACCCTTAACATATAAATGTAGCGACCTATGCCCTTTGCAGTGTTAAAAGTACAGCTTAAAAAGTTAGTTGAGCAATATGATAAAACGGGCAAGGGAGTCATATTTACAAGAGATTTAATTACATTAATTGGTCGGTTCGAAGAAAGTAACGATATCCTCCTCTTGACAGACGAACAAAAGAAGGCTATTTTGCCCTATACTTCAAGTAATCCCGATTTAGAAATGACACCAGATGATATCTTAAATCTACTCAAGATTGTATGTACTTGTCCTCAAGTATCCATCTCAGCACCTACTTCTTCAAGAGTGTTATTGGATAGTAGACCGAGACTATCCCCTCCTTTAAGTTCAAATAAATCAATGCCTTGGAAGAAAAGAAGAGCATCGTTTGCAAATAATAATCGTCTTGAACATGAAGAACTCAGAGTAAATACTTGTTATTATTACTATAGATTTGATATTGATGTTCTTTTAGAAGAGTCTGATTCAATTTAAACATGACGAAGAAGAAGAAGAAGAAGTAAACAACAGTAATAGTACGAATAATGACAACAATAATGATAATACCAATGAGATTAATGTTATACCAACCGACGATGAGAGTGATAGCCAAGTAAACCATAGATATAAAATAATAATCTTTACTTAAAACTAAAACATATATGTGTAGCATTCGACTCAAGACTTGGCAAGATACTATCAACGATCACTTGCACTCACCAACCGATTAAGATCTTCTGAAAAAAGTTTAGCTTCTATGGCACGTGATAATGAAGACCGTATCGTACAATTACAAAACAGGGTAGAAGACATGCACCAAGAAGTCGTCAAGCAAAGAAAAGAGATTCAAGAATACAAGGGAAAGGAGCAAAAGAGTCTTGAACAAATAAGTGCAGTAAGCTTTCTTATGTAAAACTAGATGATAAACGAGGCCATGTAACGACTTAATAACTTTATTATTTAGCTCGAATCCCACATCTCTCAAATACAGCGTTCCGAGACAGATCAAAAGCAAGTGTACATGTCTATCAAGCTACTATTTGATGAAAAATGCCGTGAGTTAGCTTCATACATGTATACCCTGTGCTTACTTTTTGTATCTAGGTGAGACTCAACAGCTACAAGAGCTATTAAAACAAAAAGAAGCAGACCTTGAAAAGACGGAAAGTTTACTCTGTAATTTCCAGCAAGAGGTTCAAAACCTAAGTAAAGAAAGAAAACGATTGATTGAACTGCAGAACGATCTCGAGCAGGAGCTGGAAGTGTCAGTAAAGGCTCATCAGCAATTAGCAGAACAAAAGTCAGAAAATGAAAAGTTAAAAGAGATCATTGATACGTTAAAGACAGACTTGGACGAAGCTCTTTTACTCTCCAGTGAAAGTGAACTCAACTTTGTAATGGATAGAAGACAGTCTAATGCCTCTGTCAAGGTATGAAATAGATACATGTCAATTTACTTTAATTCAACCTTTTGCTTCATATATAGACATTAGATGCTGAACTAGATCAATTAAAGACAGTTCAAGACGAAAAAGACTTTTACAAGTCAATTGCTACCGAAGCAAAAGATGGTCTTGATCGAGTCCAAAATGAATTAGAGTATCTCAAAAAGGAATTAAGTGACGAGAATCGATCGCTTGTTCATGAATTGACAGAATTCAAGCTCAAGAGTAATCAAGTTGCGACTGTGATAGATATTCAACAAGACGATATCTGGTCTCAATCTCGAATCACTCGCCGCACAAATCATAAACGAAAGAAGAGGATGGTGCATGATTATCATGAGGTATACATATAATAAAAGGAAAGCAACCTATAGATTGACACTTGTATAGAGTATAAGCTCAAACCCTTTTATAAATGAGACAGCCATAGTGGTTCATCCTCAACAGAGAGTGCTAAGTCGTAAGGATGACAAGATAGTCACGAATACGGTGACATTTGCACTTTACACAGTTCTTGTCTATTTCTTTGGTATCATCACGTCTACCTTCTTACTGGACAGTCAAGGTGGTAGCATCGAGCAAGCCCTGGTGGCTGCTGCATCTGCATCAGGAGAACCCAAGAGTAAAGTGTGGGAAATAGTATTCTATTGGTTGCAGAAGTTACTTGTTGAACCTCAAGGCTTACCTGTCTCTTAAAGAGACAAGGAGCGGTTATTTAATTGCATTCGTGGGAAATATCTTTTACATAAAAACCAATCTTTTTTTTTTTTTGCTTTGCTTTGCTTTTTCTTCTTTCTGCCCAACATGTTTGCTTCTCGTCAATTCACTCGTAAAACAGTAAAGTCAATGATTTAAACAAAGACAAGTATAATAAATCATTCATGTATATCTTTAGCTTATTCGTACCTTTGCTACTGCTGCCAAAAGTCCTAATGTTTGTATATATTCATATTTTAAAAATGGCATGTTATTAAGACTCTTAACAGGACGTTGTGATCGCCAGTGCTGTTAGAACACCAGTGGGTTGTTTTGGAGGTTCTTTGAAATCTCTTTCTGCTACGCAACTCGGTTCTATTGCTGTCAGAGCTGCTATCGAAAGAGCTGGTACATGATATCTCTACAAATACAATAGACAGTTGCTAACCATGTATAAAAAAATAGGTATCTCACCCAGTGATATTGAGGAAGCATACATTGGTAATGTCCTTCAAGCCAACCTTGGTCAGTCCCCTGCCCGTCAAGCTGTTCTCGGTGCAGGCTGTCCTGAATCAACCGAGGCAACGACGATTAACAAGGTCTGTGCCTCAGGTATGAAGGCAGTCATGCTTGCCACCCAGGCTATCAAAAATGGTGACCGCTCTGTGATGGTCGCTGGTGGCATGGAAAGCATGTCCAATGCTCCGTAAGTTTCACCCGGACCTGAAAGCACATGAAAATGACTAATGAAACTCCGGTTGAATTAGCTATTATGCCCCTCGTAATGCTGCATATGGACATCAACAATTAAATGATGCGATCGTCAAGGATGGCCTTTGGGATGCCTATAATAACATTCATATGGTACGTCTTTAAATAATAATGGATAAGGCGAAGGCTTACATATAAACATAGGGTGGATGTGCTGAAAATACTGCCACCAATTACAACATCACAAGAGAGCAACAGGATGAGCATGCAATTGAATCTTATAGACGTGCTGCCAAGGCTTGGGAGGTAAAGAGAAAAGAAAGAAAAAAAAAAAGTCTCATGCTGATGTGTAATGTTTTATAGAGTGGTGTCTTTGAAAATGAAATTGCACCTGTTACCGTCAAGAGCAGAAAGGGGGAGACTGTGGTCAAGATTGATGAAGAATATACCAACGTAAACTTTGACAGAATCAAGACCCTTCGCCCTGTCTTCAAGAAGGATGGTACAGTGACTGCTGCTAATGCCAGTACATTGAACGATGGCGCCTCTGCTCTTGTTCTGATGTCTCGTGCCAAGGCAGAAGCTTTGGGCGTGAAGCCATTAGCTCGTATTATCTCTTATGCTGATGCTGCTACTAAACCTATTGATTTCACCATTGCCCCCGCTTTGGCCTTACCTGTTGCCCTTGAAAAAGCAGGATTAAAGAAGGATGACATCAGCAAGTTTGAATTAAATGAGGCTTTCAGTGTTGTTGCTCGTGTGAATGAACAGGTAAGACTATGAAAAATAGAATACCTGGACCTTCACTCATCTGTACATTAGCTTATGGAATTGGACCCTAGCAAGGTGAACGTGGCTGGTGGCGCCGTTGCCCTCGGTCATGCCATTGGGTAAGTCAGAACTGATGTTTGTTATATTTTCGATTAATTTTCGCTTGTAGTTCTTCTGGTTCTCGTATCATTGTCACCTTGACCCATCTTTTGAAATCAGGTGAATATGGTGCTGCTGCTGTCTGTAACGGCGGTGGTGCAGCCTCTGCTATTGTCATTCAAAGAGAATAGATAATTATATATAAAATAGAATAAAATGGAGAACAATTTATTTATTATTGAATTGTACAACTTTGCTTTGTTTGCATTGACTCATTTCTATGTTGTCTCCACTCATCTTGTGCTGATTCTAACCCAATCTTCATATAATATGCAGAATAGGCATAAGACTAATAAAAGGAGGGGGATTTAATATACAATGTTTAAATAGCAATATATAAATACCCTTTTCCACGCTTCTTCTATTTCTGGTAGAAACTCTTTTCCTAACCTTTCCTTCAATGCCTTCATCAATGCTTGGCCGATGCTATCAAAATGAACTGTATTGACTCCATAATAGTAATGCTTTGCACCAAGTTCGTGAAGTTGATACCTGAAATCTTCCGTGACTGGTTCATGCTCCGTGTTACTGACTTCTGTTACCAATTCAGGAAAAGTCAGTGCACCTACACCCTTTCTTTTAAGAGCATTCATTTCACGTATATTGGATTGAGTGGGCATACGAGCGAGATAGGATATGAACCCTGCAAATGCTCTGGCTTGTTGAACGATATTAGTAAATAAGAAACGTAATGTTGGATCAGATTCAAACAAGGCATTATAGAATGCCAGTCCGAATGCATGAGAAGGGGATATGGCTGGGTCATCATGGTCAAGTCGAATACTACACAAGTGCTCCCAGGTATATCGAATGATATCAATGTGTGCTTGAGTAGGTGAAGGTGGAGGTAGTTTTGGGAATAATAAAGTACCGTGTGTTTTAGTGAAATCAAGTGATATCGAAGGAGTAGGTGGACGCATAATGAGAAGAAAAGGGAAAGGAAATGAAATCATATGTCTGAGGTCCCGTTTGTCAATAAGAAGAAAATACAGAAAAAAAAATAGGTTCTCCTTAATTCAGGTCCAATGATAAAATAAAGGAGGCTACCAAGAAAAACTATAAATATACTTTTTATAGTTTTTAATTAAAAATGCCATTCTGATAGATAGAAAGAAAGTGCATATTTGATGGGTTTGAAAAATTCAGTAAAGAAAAAAGACAGTCTTTTTTTTTTTTTTTTTTTTTTTTTTTTTTTTTTTTTTTTTACTTTTATTTATTTTGTTGTCAAAATGAACAACAATTATAATCAATATACACAGCAGCAACTACAAGGCTATAATAATGCTTATTATCCAGCTTATGGAGATCCAAATACACAATACTCAAACCAACCATATCCCAATTATGATTATTATTATCAACAAAATAACCAATATTATCAACAATTAGAAGCATATAATAACCAACAGGCCGTTAATTCCACGAATACTTATGGAAGCTATGATCAACAGCAGAATTTAGCTCATTGGAACTATTATGGACACTATTATCCTCAACAACAACAACAACAACCTTTTCAAAGACCCATTAAATACAATAATAAATCAGTAAAGAACTCTGCAAACACTTTTAATAATCCTGCTGCAGACACTCGACCAATGTAAGTGATTAATCTACAACTTGTCCTCTTTACTCATGTTACTGTAGGAGCAAGTATTGTTGCAATAGAATACTAAAGAGTGTACAAGCCATTACACAACATGAGAGTTTACATATCAAATGTCCACAATGTGACTTTATGTGCTTAAAGTCATTCTTGGAAGAGCATGAAGAACAATATCATGGAAAACCAAGTACAAAGAAACAGTAAGTAGATCTGAAAAAAAAAAAGAGGGGCTCCTTATTCTTTTTTATATAGATCTAGGCCAGACGGTATTGTGCCTCCTAATGCTCCGAAATTAGATACACCAGAACAACTTGCAGCATGGATTGCCGAGAGAAAGAAGAACTGGCCAAGTCAAACGAATGTTGAGCGAAAGGTATGGTGTGAATCATAAAAACAATAGATTGGTCTATTGACAAAGTGGCGGGTATTATTATTTAGACACGTGAGGAAGCAGAAAAGATGGCAAGAGGAGAGTTACCATTGAAGCGTAAAGCCAATTCACAGCAAGGACCGAATAAACGACAGGCTGTGAGCAATCAATCAAACGAAGAGAAGGATAATAATGACGATGATGATGTTATGGACCCAGAAAAGGATGCCATTACCTCAAAAGATCCATCATCGATAGGAAAGATTTCATTACCTGAAGAGAATAAGCCAAAGAGAAGATGTATATATTTTATCAAGGGAAGATGTAATAAGGGAAGTAAATGTACCTTTTTGCATGAACGACCTACAACCAATGGTCCCAAGCAAGTAACAGTCATAAGGAAGCGACCCAACTTGCTTTACAAGGTATTGATGGATAGTCATACATATAAAAGAAATAGTTCTGACTGTGGTTAAATAGCTTTTGGAAAAGGACATTATGCAAGAAAAGAGCGTGATCTTGCAATGCTTTAGATATTTAGTAGATAACAACTTTTTTGGAAAAGAAGAAACTACTACTACTACTGCTACTACTACTGCTACTACTACTGCTACTACTGCTACTACTGCTACTATTTCTGACATAGATAACAATAATCATGCTGCTATCCCCGTAGAAGAAGAGGATGATACCAAAAAACACATAGAACAACTTGCATAAACACTTAATAAAAAATGATACATCATAAAGCAGTCACTTATGACTGCTTAAATTGAAAAGCGTTATGCAAGCTTATTTCCTACACTTTACGAAAAGGCTCACTTGAAGGGCAGGTCAAGCACTGTCTATTGTTCTTCATGGGATGTCTTTATTTACAATACACAACATAATGAAAGCCCTCCTCTCCTTCAGAGGACATCCAAAAGAAATAATCCGTTCATTATTTTTCTAGTTTTATTGACAATATGTATACAAATAGTTTTTATTTAAATAATAAATACACAAAAAGGGCTGTATATAATATAAAATGTTATCATTACACGCTTGCTTTTCTTTTTTTCTCTCTCTCTCTCTGATTAACCAGTAAAGATTTTGAAGATCAAGTAGAGAGTTGAACCAGTAAATCGAATAACAGACAGACCTGCGACAGACCAAAGGATGAAACCAAGATAGATGGACGCCTTACCCTTGATGTCAATCACTGTAGTGTTTGCGATAGCAACGACAAGTGCCAGATTAGAAATGATCCAAGCCAA